>JARKHS020004724.1:0-99453 GCA_030143305.2 Amblyomma americanum | reverse complement strand
ATGCTGCCAAGTGGCTGTCGGTGGCATGGGGCGCTCCTTTTGTGGACGGATCCAGAACGGGAGGGACGGGAAGGACGCTGTTGTGGGGACGCCGATGGACAGTCAGTTGCTGCAAGGTAATCAGGTGATGGCTAACTCTGAGTGATTAGCTGTCGCTACACAAGCGCTGCTGCAGAATAAAGAGGAGTGGATCCGACCTGCGTTGGCGTGTTACGATATGAGGGTCTGTTTCACCGCCGCAACCGCTGCTGCCAAGTCAGATGAAGTTATCTTTAGCAATAATCTACGTAACATATCGATCTTGTGCTCTGAACGAGGTAGGTTTCTTGAACCTTAAATGTGCTTGGTACTCCTGAATATTTAAAAAGTCGATTCTGCAAAACCCATACACTATAGGTGGAGAGACACTCAGAGAATGCTCAGTTGTACAAATACCTCGGAGTTCAAAAACAGTAACACTTTATAGCTGGGATACTCATACTGACGCTATCTGCGCGAGTGCCCTGAAGTCCATTTGGTGTTTGCGACGCAAGCTGCCCGAATGCTCCCTTACAGGTGAAGATGGCGGCGTGTAAGGCATTGGTGCGGCCTCGCCTCGAGTACGCGTCTTGTTTATGGGATCCATGCAGAGCAAAAAACATAGCCAAACTAGAGAGAGGACGAAGGATTCGCAGAGCCAGATTTATTTGCAACAGATACAGAAAGAAGCCGACAGCGTGACAAAAATGATCAATTTTGTTGGCCTAGAGTCAACTCCAGGCGAAGACGCACAGAGGCCAGACTGAAGTTGTTGATTTAATATATAACTAATGTAATCAAAATCATTACGGTCATCAGTACATAGCCCAAGTTTCCCGCGTCAGCTACACGTCTTGAGCAATGGAAAAATGATCCAAGGATATCGAGCTCGCAGTAAATACATTTAAGTACAGTCGTTTATTTGTGAAACACAATTGCCCAACGGGAACAAGCTGCCGAAGGGCGTAGTGGATAGCCCGAATGTGGGAAGCTTTCTTGCTGACTTGAGAGCGTTCAGTGTGCGAACTTTGTAATGTGTTCGTTTGCTATGCATGTGTATACTGTAATATGCACTACGATCGCATCATGTCTCGGTGTATGTATGCAAGTGTATTTGTATTTTTTATGGTATTTCATTGTGATATTTTGTGCTCACCTCTACTTGGAGTAATAATAAATAAATAAATAGATAAATAATTAAATAAACAATGAAATAAACACAATCGGCTTATTGTTGTATTTTATTAAAACACTTACTCCGGTCTCTATTCACAAGAAAATTATGTTCGTTTTGGTACATTGTGCTGCGTTAAAGCATATGTTGCTTCCAGATTTGCCCAGCCTCCTGTAGAAAGAAGGTCAACTGTATACTAAAATCCGCCATTAAATCTATCATGCGCAGTACGAAACGAGATCAAGATTTCCGCGTTTTTTAATTTTTACTCATGTCTGACTCGAAACATCTGTTCACTGAAACTGTTGTACCTAATTATATCTGGAAGAAAGAATTTTGCTCCTGTTCTCGATCTTCGTAATCAGGATCGCTTTGTAATACCCAAAGCACGGACCGGATGTGGCAAACGTCTTCCTAAGTATTATGTGGCGCAATTCCTTAACCAAATAACTAAAGAAATCTTTTCGCTTAACACTCGTAACATACTGAAATTCTTTATTGGTTCAATTGCATCGTTAATCACTGCCAACTATTTCTCCCCTCTTTCTTTCCCCTCTTTCTTTCTTTTCTTTTTTGGAACCGAGAATGTTTTCTGAGTTCTGCTGTGTGTCTTTGCGACAGTGTATGCAAGGTGTGTTAGCTGCTGCCGGGCGCTGCCACAAAAGCAAATTTGTCGCTCCTCTAAATAATTTTCGATGCACTTGTACAGTTTGCCTCCACTTCCAAGACTGGAGACTCAGATAATGGCATGGTGAAAAAAGGAATCGAAAGCGGCCTTGACGCCGAGAAGCGCAGCGATCGGAATGCATCCAGCATGTAGGTTTACTTCAAGTCATGTGACAAAGGCAATGCCATGCAGTTGAAGATCTTTGCTGACGGTGTACTGAATGTGGCTTTCGAGAAACCATGTTATCCTATCGTGGATCATACGTTCCACAAGTTCACCTTCACAACTCAGTAGGGCAATGGCCAGAAAGATAAGTAGTTGTCTGTTTTTCGAGTTTCAATATGAAAAAAAGTTGAGGCAGCTTCCACTCCGTAGGTTTCTCACCAGTAAGCCAAGAAGAGTTGGAATATTGACCCTTGCGACACACCATATTTTACTGTCTTGAGGTTTGATTTATAGCCTAGTATGCACAAAAACTGAAAACGGGACTCAGAGTAACTGCGAATAAGTTAAAGTGCTATCACCCTAATTCCTCATATTTCGACTTTTCTTCGCATAAAGTGATGTTTGATAGAGTCCAAGGCCTTGCAAAAATCTAATATTCTAGTAGTGTAGAGCTTACCCTCATTATTTAATGATGTTAGGTTTTATTTTTACGAGAACCATTTCAGTACAATTTTCGTCCTGAAACCCATACTGCTTTGTTTTTGAAAGCTATCGGGGCGTTTTTGTATATAACGATCAATGAATTTCGAAAAAAGAGGCAAAAGTGAAACCATCCTGCAGTTCTTCAGTTCATTATAAGTGCTCTTTTTGAATAACCATGACACCAGCTATCATCATTTTCGCAGGAAAAATCCCTGATGCCAGTATGCGGTTGCAAATGTAAGTAAGCGGCTTTGAGATTACATGGGCTATTATTTGACAAGTGTGGCTTTAATGTCTTCATGGCCAGCTGCCAACCCATTATCAAGAGAGTTTATCATAAGCTTAATCTCATCCTCTGAAGAGGGCGTTAGTAATATTGATTCGCCCAGCGGCTGCCCAGTATATCTTTGCAAGCTTCTGTCAGGCCATGATAAGGATAAAAATTTTCCAGCGCATTCATTTGCAAGGTGGCCATTATTTATTTATTTATCACATTACCAACAGCGCCTATTTGGCATTGCAGGGAGGGGGGTAGAGTTACAACATATTCATACGACATACTTGGAGGAAAAGAATAAAAAGTTATTTACAGAAGATACACTGGAGCATAACTTGACACACACAAAAACAAGCATGAAATCACAACAACGCGGCAAACGATTCATTAGATTTGGCTGAAACGACTTCCAAAGGCAACTTATACCGTTCCTTTATTGTTTCTGGAGAAAATAACATTTTTAGTAAATCAGTTCTGCATTTAATTTCTTTTACTTTGAAAGTATGGTCCCTTCTTGGGGGCAGATATATAGTCTGGCGGAAATATATAGTGGCCATGATAAATACGTGTTTCAGAATGGTATATACTATGGAAGAATTACTGACTAAGTACGTATCTGCGTCCCTGCAGTGAAACCCATTCTAACGACTTTTTGCAATGCTGACACACTGAAATTTTGCTCTTAATATTAAAAAAAAACGAACAGCTGGGGTTTTGAGCTTTTCTATTTTATAAAAATCATCTTTAGTTTTAGGTTTGCATACTGTACACGCATAATCAACTATAAGCCTTATGTTAGTTGTGTATAGCAGTTCTTCAGTTTGTAAAGAAAAACACTTGGCATTCCCGCGCGATAAACTCAAAATCCGACCTGCTTTTGCAGTTATGTATGTAAGTGCATATGACAATACAAATCACTAGTTAAATACATAGCAAGATATTTGTATTCGGTCACGGAAAACAAATTTACAGAGGCAGCGCTGTAAAGAAAATACAAAATGACCTTTTTTTTATAAAAACGCATATGGACACTTTTCCGGAGAATAATAGTGAGTTCCATTTATGACGCCATTTAGAATTTCTGTCAAGGTCACATTGCAAAGCATCACGGTCACCAGGATTAGCAGCAGTAAGGTACAAAACACAGTCATCTGCGAACAGCCTCAATGTAGATGATATACCAGCGGAAAAGCCATTTATAAAAATTACAAACAAAAGTGGTCACAGAACTGACCCTTTTGGGACACCTGTTGTTATAGAAACTCCGATTGATATTTTACCACTAACCACCGCCCTTAGTTTTCTTAATGAAGGTATGCTCTGATCCATGCTATTGCTTTACTGTTAATGTTGTACACTGATAATTTTTCTAGTAATAACGTAAGGGGTAACGTCCAAAGCTTTCATAATGTCGAGAAACACGCAATGATCAGAAACTCCTTTATCTAAAGAACTAGCTATATCATCGACATGTTCAGTTAACTGTGACACATGAAAATCCACTGCGAAATCCATGCTGGTTATTTATGTGGGAAAAACATATAAGATGGTGTACAACATTTCTAAAAAATCGATGTTTGATACCCTAGCAAACTGCACTTGTGAGAAACACTGGGCTTGAAACCGGATTACGTGGCCCGATTTATGAATATGCATCACATACGCCATTTTCCAATCATTAGGAAACTCACTATCTTTAAGTGATTTTCAAAGAAGATAAAGATATTTCTTCATAAAACTTGCACGAGATGAAAGCAACGCATTTGTAACCGACCAGGTCCATTCGCTTTTGAAGCTTTCAATCCCTTTAGCAGGTTCATAATTTCACGCTGGCCAAAAAGAACGTCATTCATTGACTAAGTGCAGAATGCTCCAAGCCGTACAGTGTCATTGGAACCAACATGTGTAAAAACACAGAACTAAAGAAAGCACTCAGTTTTTTGTATCGAGATCATCACATACATCGGCACCACCATACTGAATCAGTTGGATAGACAGATAATCCTTTCCATTTTGTTTAAGAAACTGCCATAAGTGTTACGGGCATTTTTGAATGTGCGAGTGGAAAGAACTAAAATTGCATCCTTTGCTTAATTTAACCCCGTACTCATTTCTTTTTTTCAACTGCAGAAGGTTATCTTTATGCATCTGTGATGAATTTTTTTCTAAACTGCATAAGCTTGTTCTCTTGTATTCGCTACAACCAGCACCTTTCTGTTGCACCAGGGTTTACTACTGCTGCGGCGTGGCGTTATCACCAGAATGGTACAGACATCTTTCGCAGTTCAGTATTTTATCAATGAATATGTTCCATTAATCATTGATGTTTTGCGACTCCGATAGCGTTTAAAATACGTCATAGTAATTATTCAGTGCAAGTGAGAAGTCTGCTTTTCGAACCTTCTGGTTGATATAAATATGCCTAGATATGGTATCTAAGACTTTCGCATATGGCATCTTCAGGTCAATAAGAACAGCATCCTGATGATTGATTGCGGGTATAGCCAGTTAAAGATGTGCTGCCTTTGGAATGTTAGTCCGGAGTAGATCTAACACACTGGTCCCGCGCGTCGGCTGAAAAACTGTTCGGGATAATGCGAACGACCTAAATATCCTTAACATCTCATTGCTCACTGTAGAATTTGTTCTGGGTGTGGAATATATTGGTGGCTAAATAATCTCCGGCAGGTTGAAATCTCCACCAATTTCTAACCTCTCAGCACTAACACTTTCTAACGCTTCCGACAGATATGACAGAACCTTTCTTTCCTGCGGCATATGAAATGAACACAGATACAGGGATTTCCATTACCGAGCCTTAATTGTGTCCATACAGCGTAACATATTCAATCATTATTATCTAATGCACGGAATAGAGAGACAGGCTACAATAAAAACGCCACCACCGTGACCATCACGGTCTTTACGCTAACAATAGCAATTTTCAGGAAACGCCTCAGGAAACCAGACGGCCATCGTAGGGCCGGTTTTACGCCCCAAGGACGGAATGAAATAATAGAGATAGGCGGGCTAGTTAGTGACTAGTAGTAGAATGCATCTTGAAACCGCGCTCTGTCCTGTTAGATCCTTCCTCGTCGCTTGTATTTTTGCGCGGTTTCAAGGCGGAATGAAGCTGAGCGGCTTATATAGGCTGTAGTCATGCTAGCTGTAGTCCCATGGTAGGTCTACTGTCATTGTACAACAGCCGACATCAGCGGCGAGGCAAACTTGATCGGCTAAAATGTCCCATGCAGTCATCGATGCAGAACGGGTGAAAGAATCACAGTCCAGAGATGATACAGAAAGATGGGCGATGCCGAACTGTCTGTCTTGAAGATGACCTTGATCGCAGGCCTCCCCTCCCCCCCCCCCCCCCACCCCCCCCCCCCCCTCCCCAAATGAAGCCTGTGCAAACAGCAGTAGTTCCCTGAACCGGACGGTCATCATATAGCCAGTTCCACGCCCTAAAGACGGAATGAAGCTCAGCCGTTTGGAGGCATGGAGAGCAGTTTTTATTACCGTCATATTTTTTTCCTTATTGTAGCCTTGCAAGTTACAAAATACGTTCCGGACCAATAGCCAACGGCTAGTGAGATTTCTAACAGAAAATATACAGTTCAAGCAACAAGCAACCATATTCAAACAAAACAACTGGTACGTTTTTAGCACCAAACTAAGGCTTTTGTGCAACAGCACAAAGCAAGACAAAAAAAATGAAACGGGCATTTTTTTTACAAACATGATGCACAAACCAATAAAGTCACTGTAAATTTTGTTGGACGTGTGAATAAAACGTGAAATGCGGGGCCGTGCAGAAGATAAGGAAGGAAATAAGTACGAAATTTGGAAAAATAGTGTGTTCAAAGCAGTACTACTAGACAGAAAAATGACATTGTAATCAAGACAGGAACAAATAGCCACTTGTAACGTTGGTGCAAAGCAAACAACACATTTCCAATTTCAAATCCGTGATGTGTGAACAAAGAGATTTACGTCAGCGAAAGTAATTGCAGTTAATGTTGTTTCAGTTTCTTGGAATATTTATGAGAGTGATTTATTGCGGGTGGCATATTTTTTATATTTTTACACCAAAAAACTCGATTACCACTTTTAGCATCAATATTACTGCCCGGAGGAAAGTTCAAATTACCTAATATGGCATTTATAGTGCGGCGGGCAGAGGCATGACACGAAGTATCTGGAAACGAATAGTTAAACATCACTGCATTGTATACACGCTCTGCCATCCTTAGGTTGCATATTTGACCAAAATGGAAAATTTACAGCTTAAAAAGACTTCCTTCGAATAGTGTAAGTAGAATGTCATTATTGTAACGGCGCGTGTCTGAAATATTCTAATCGGATCAGTGTATATTTTGTATGCACATGCAATAAGTGACAGTGAATGAGGACAAAATAGACTACGTAACGTATTGATTTCAAATTAGTTTCGTGCCTGCAACAAAGCATACCATCCAGATGCAATATTGTTGAAAACAGCGTGTTGGGTGGGTAGCGGGCTTCTATCAAGGCCATGGTGGAAGGGGGACCTCAGATAATGTAGGAGCATTTCGTTCCGCCGCTGCGGTGGCTTCCGGCGGTTGGATTGTTTTTGGGGAGAGGATTTCAGGTGGCTCGGTACCAGTGCTCGGTATGTGGGTGGTGCACTTCTCTAGTGAGAATCTATACGTATTGAAACGCTTTGTTAGTGATGTTAGCTACAATGTCCTTCCGGAGAGTGCCGCGCAACCGCGACGCCGACAGCCCAGTTCTCAAATATGCTACCGTTGAGTGGCTGAAGCCGTAAGTCGAAACAATTTCAAAATCACATGGCTTCTCGGTGGTAAAGACACTGACACAGTGGAGGACGGTAATCAGCACGGGTTGGTGGCCATAGTAGCCTAGGTTGGCCGAAGCTGATTCCTACTCTCGGTGCGAGACCACACCTAGGCCAGAGGGGCACGTGTGGTGTACCGGTGAGTGGCGCCACCATGTGTTTTCGGGCATAGTGCGCATCTCCTTCATATTAGAACCAGGATCCCGCAGGACCACCTTTGTCGGCCCTTGTACATCAGTATGTGGCGACAACGCGTACTTCGAGCAAACGTGTTGGCGTTGTCGCGCGCTTCAGTAGCGAGACTTAGCTCGTTTTTCGTATATTTTCTGTTTTACCCCTACGTCGGCGGTGTTTTCGGAATCACGACAATGCTCTTCTTTTTCATAAGGTGGAATAATGCCAAATAGTATTGCAAGGTGACGCATTGCTGATGACGACGATGCAGTGCTCGTGCTATCAGAGATCGGTCGCCACTGCTACGTAAGCTTGTCTGGTCTTGTCTGTATTCCTGCCTGGTATTAAAGAACCCTTCGTCACCAAGTAAGTTACAGTATGAAGGAATGTGTGGTTTCTATCTGAAGGATGGCGGTGGATATTTTTTTGCTTCTTCTGGATCGTTAGTAAATTTTTTTCATAATTATTTCGTTTTTATTTATTACGATACTACAAATTGCCCCAAGCTATTGTTATAGCAGATGTTACAGAGAAAAAACACGAACAATGGGTAAAAGAACGAGATGTCGATGAATTATAGACGGGCAACCACACGAAGAAATTTCCACCGGCAAAGAACACAACAAATATCGGTACCATAACAATAATAGACGTTGTGCAGACAAAACAATTCCAAGGAAACAGCCTATCGTATATTATGACATGCCTGTGTAATGCACCCGATTACGAAAAATAATTTACAGGGAGATAAGCGCAACAGAGACCAAGTATGCCTTTGAAGCAACGTGTTTTGCAAAGCAGTTCGATACATAATCCTACACTGACTGCTACGACGCTGACTAATATACAGAAAGTTGGGTACATGTTTTTATTCTAGTACCAGAGCGAACATGGTTTAGCAGCTGTTCTCAATTGTTAAGAAACACTTTTATTTTACTGATTTACTTTCATCTATGATTCCCAAAACAAATGTGGGTGCATATGTGTAGCGCCATCTTTTCGGGGAAAAACTGAGCTATTTATGTTACATGGTGAAACGAAAGCTGAATGCCAGATTTGTGCCGCACTCCCTCACACAGGACCAGAAGGACACGCGGGCATCAGCGAGCGCTGATTTGCTTTCTGCGGCAGAAAAGGATGCTGCATTCGTCGACAGCATCAACGCTGAAGACGAAACATGGTGTTTTCAGTACGATGCTCAAACAAAGAGGCAGAGCGCCGAATGGCAGTCCACAAGCTCACCGGGGTCGAGAAAGGTGCGGCGACAGAACACCTAATCAAAGATGATGCTGAGTTTTTTTCGATGCCAGAGGGGTCGTGCACCACGAGTTCATTCCACAAGGGCAGACGGTGAATCAGTTTTACACCCGCGTGCTCCAACCTATGCGTGATGCAGCAGTATTTCCGGTACTGAAGGCCTGATTTTTCATGAAAGCTGATGTTCTTTCTGGCGACTCTCTCTCTCACATTATCGCTCACAGCTCTTAACAATGGATCGCTTTTCTGTTTTGAAATGAGTGCTTTCCTATCAACCTTAGTCACATCTTCCCAACAAGTCGAAGCAGATGTTAATGTCGATCCCTTCGCGTTGGTTCCTGTTGCCCCATTCTCTACGGAATCGGCAGTTCCTTGGATTTCATGAGCTACCGCGGGTTCCGGAAAACCTTCATGGTCATGCTCATGCTGATTGGACGGGTCAGTTTTCCTGCAAGGATCCCCCGGCTGGTCGAGAGAATGGTTCGGTGCCTGCTCATTTATCGGAGCGTAGTCGTGTTTCTTTGCGAGCTCTCGTGCTCGAGAATGTGTTAGCGCCATGCAAGCCAAGCCAGAGGTGAAAGAGAGACCTTTCTCACTCAGCAGCAGCTCAGATTTGTTCGAAAACAGGTAGGGCAAGTGTGGCGGCAAGTTTGCGCTAACTGCCGCTTTTGTGTCTAGCCTGCCAAAAGTCCCCTCTAGAGTCACCTTCGCTATAGGCAAGCATGCACTCTGTTCTTCAGCGACCTGCTTAATCCAGGCGCATTCGCCGGTGTAGTCCGTGGAAGAAACACAGGACGGGTGAGAAATATCCATGGTAGCCGCTGAATTTTGCAGTGCTCTGTATTTCTTGCCATTTATCACCACGTCCCGCATGTATGGCACCAGTAATTTAAGGTTTTACTCCGACTCTCGCATGTACGCGAACGCCATCTTTTGCTGTTTGCAGTAAACTGAGATGTCACCCTTCTTGTTGCAATTATAGCAGACAATGGGTTCTCGCGCTTCAAACGCGCGAGCTCCAGGTGCCTGCTGTTTCGGCGAATCGGCAGATTTGGGTCACTCAATCATTGTTTCGCTGCCTCCTCCTTTTGATCCCGCATCCTCTGCTCGGTGATCCCGGCGTGCTGGTGGCACCCTTCGGTCGGGGATTCTCTTTAAATACGTTTCTTTTTGTCCTAACCTGTTATAGTACCCTGCCTTGCTTCGGATGTTTCGGCGAACGTAATACTCGTCTGCGAGCTGTGCAGCTTTGTCTAGGTCTATATCTGTTAGCCTATCTCGCAGCCATACCCTCAGATCTTCTGAAATCGCGCTATAGTACTGCTCTAGTGCGATGTACTCCATTACCTTGCCCTGACTTCCGTGCACCTCAGCTGTCTTAAGCCACTCGTTTAACTTTACTTTAAGTAGGTACGCGAAGTCAGCATGCGACTCTCCGCCTTTCTTTGCCTGCCTGAATCGCTGCCTAAAGGCTTCACCAGAAAACCGGTACTTTTTAACCAGTGCGCTCTTTACCTACCTTGTCGTAGTCATCGCACACTTCCCTTGAGAGGCGAGCCACCACTTCGGCCGACTCGCACGGAAGGAGAGGAAGTAACTTCTCCGATCAAGCGCTCTTGTCGATGTGCAGCTTCCCGCATGCGCGTTCGAAATTTAACAAAAAGGGTGCAATATCGTGCTTCCCACGTGGCATGGTGAGACGAGATCCCGCAATCTCTGCCTCCCTTGCTCCTCTACCGAAGCTACAGCACTAAGACGCGCCATATTCTCTCCGTTCGATGCGATTTCGAGCTCCTTCATCTTTCGAGCATGTTCTCTCGCTTTTTCCTCTGCCTCACGGACCTCCCGTCTCTCTTGAGCCAACCGAAGCTCTTCTTTTTCTTTCTACTCGAACGACACTTGTCTTTCTTCAGCCAACCAAAGCTCTTCTTTTTCTTTCTGCTCGCACAACTCCCGTCTTTTTTGCTCTTCTTTGCGTCCAACAGTCGTTTCCCAAGCCTCGTCGACCTCCTCAGTAGTCACCTCCTCCTGGCGCATAACCTCGGGAATTTCTTTTTTCTTTTCGCAGAACGTAGCGAAATCCCCAGCTCCTGGCAAATTTCGAGCAGCTCCTGCACTTTTAACTTCTCCATCGTGAGTTCCACCATGCGTTAGCAAGCCAGCTAAAACAAAAGTCCTAGCTTGAAGTGGACAATGCAGTTTCCCTAAATCAATTTCCCAGACAACAGGAATCCGCACCTAGTATCTGCCTGTGCTAGTACGGTCTGGCGAAATGAACAGAAAACATTGGGAGCTCACCCTGACAAGGTATAGCTGATGCATGTCAGTCCCGTAGCTGCCGAGGTCCATTGGAGCCGGTAACTTCACGTGGACGTCCCACAGCTGCCATCCAGTTGTCGGGATTCAGGTAGCAGCATCCCACCGCTGCAACCAGTTGTTGGGATTCAGGTAGCGTGACTGGGCTGGAGAAGAGACTTGGACGATCGGAGGAAGAAAACTTAGAAAACTTTATAAAAAGACTATTTACATAACGTACAAGTAGGGCAATTGAGAGTGCTTCTCAGAAAAGAGAGCTTCTAAGCAGTCGGCAGTTTCTGGTATCTCTCAAGAGGGGGCTCTCCTCTGGTACCAAACCAGCAGCTCCTTAAATACTCTTCGTATTCCCCAGATCCCTAGCTGGGGAATATAGTTCGAAGAATGATGTCCAATCACACGATGGCACTGATGGTAACACCCACGGCAGGGCGGTCCTGATTTTTCCTCGCAGCTCGGTCGAGAGAAAAGGAAGAGGTCCTGGTCCCGTTGTCGTCCACACGGCCTCCAAGTGGGCGCGCACGGGTGTCCGGACTGCGTCCATGTTGACCCAGAAGGCGCCTGCATGACACAGGAATGCAGGCTGTCTCCCAGCAGAGGTTTAAGGATCTTGTACTGATGACAGGAACGCGGAACCTCGGTCGGAGGTGCGGCAATCGGGCAATTGTTCAACCCAAGCGTGACCGAAGGCGACCACACTGATACCGCACTTCGTCGTCTGAGGACCGGAATGAATACACTTATGGTCGTCCCTGCTTCCGGCATACCTGCAGCCACGTCTCCCCTAGAGGGCTCACCCACTCTCGCGGTGGTCCTCAGGGAATCCTCCCCATGTCCAACTTCGCCGAACTCCACAGCCGGAAGGAAGCGCGAGCACAACAATGCCCATTAGTATATTGGCATAATTAGGACCTACTTTAGTGCCCATTGATGTCCCACTAATTTACACATAGTGGTTGCCATCAAATTCAAAGTTAATCATTGAAAGGACCAAATGCAGCAGCCTTTTCAGAGTAGTGCCGTCGATTAGCCTTTCAACTTGGGAATTTGTGTAAGCGTTAACGACTTCCCTGATCCCATCCGAGTGGGGTATGTTGGTGTATAAGGACACAACATCGAGGGTAACGAGTATGCTGTTTTCTGTAATGAACCGATCAATTATGTCAGAAAGAAAATGAGTTAAGTTTTTGAAAAGCGAGGGAAAAGTTGGTGGTATTCCTCTGATTAAGCTGTCTACAAAACTGGCTATTCTTTCGGAAGTAGTTCCTATTCCTGAATTAATTGGTCGGGCCGGATTATTTTAATATGTATTTCTGGTAGGAGATTGAACTTCCCGGGGATAGGTGACAACGGTAGCAAGGTCTTGGCGATTTAACCAGTTGTTTTTTACCCTTTACGAGATCTTCGAGAGTGGTTTGGGCCACTTGTTTTAAATGCGAGGTTGGGTCAGAGGCAACGTGTTTGTAGAGACTCGTTGCTTAACTGCCGCTGTGCTGCATTCTTGTAGCCTTCGGTATTCGTCACGACAATTGCACCACCTTTGTCTGCTGGCTTTATAACTATGACGGAACGTGTGGCGAGGGATTTTAAAGAAATTTATTCTTTGTGCGAAAGATTTTTTCGGCAATATGATCGCCTTTTGTAATCCGACAGGAAGTGGTTGTGCGCAGCCTTTATGAAGAGACTGAGATAGTTATCTCGCAGTGGAAGAGGAGTCCAGAGCATAGTCGATGGAAGACATGGCCCAGCGTCTCTGCTCTCAGAGTTATTATCATAGCACCCTCGAAGCCCTAGGCAACGGGCAAAATTATCCTAGTCTTGATAAAACTGGATCTCATTTATGTTTCCGTTGGCGGGGCAAAAGCTCAGGCCTCTCGATAAGACACTGTTCTCTTCGTTGGGGAGGTTTCCATCCGAAAGATTAACTACAGAAGCACTCCCTATGTTTGCTTACCAACATAAGCACGTTCACTGTCAACAGAATCTTCGGGTATGTTAATTATTTCTGGACTCTCGGAAGGAGTAATAATATCATCACGCCTGAGTTTGTTTTGATTTTGGCAAAATTATGCTACTTTTTTCTGCTTCGGAGCGTTTTAAAGTCCGCACCTCGTGGTCGGTTCGATAATTATATTCTAAGAATTCATTTTCTTGTTTCAGCAAGCTGTGCAGGAAATATTCATCATGCTCTATTACAACATCCAAAAGCTGCATGGATGCTTCCCTCAAAACATCTTGCCATTTTGCCATGTGGCGGGGTGATAGTTCCGATACAGCTGGTTTCACATAAATTTCTAAGCCTTTTGGGGCAACATTGTGTCTCTTATAAGATGTTAAAGTAATAACATGGTGGTCATACCTTATTCTTTTCTCAATAATTTTGCGACCTTTTAAAAACGTTCTAGAAAGTTCAGATTTGCAGGGTTTACCTGGGAGCACACAATGGCGTCAATTTGAAGCACCCTAGCGGGCAACGTCCGAGAATGACCTGCTACGCAGGTCGTAGAGGCGCTCCACGGTTGGCGGCGGCGGCGGCGGGAGGTCCGGAGTCGGACATCTGTGCTTGGTCTCGCCCGCTGGTTCGCACGAAGCGTGGGCCAGCCACTGTGCCCGGCCCCGTGCCGAGTCCCGTAGGATGATGTGTTGCAGGTTCCCTGCCATCAGAGCGACGCCCTCAAAACTAGGGTCAAGGTCGTCCGCAGCAAGAACCCGGCCGGGTGGGATCTATTGGAGCCCATGGTCAATGTAGAGCACGCCCCTCGTGCGCCAGCAGTAGTTGCGCAGAAGGTCGTTAAACATGTACGCCTCCCGGTAGCACCGCTCCACGAAACGCCGGTTAGGATCGCCCCCCTACTGAAAAATGTATATAGGTTTCAACGCGTCAGGAAATAGGATTATGGCACATTTGGTTTGGCTTTATAGGATGGACGTCCCAAAGCGGCTCAGTCTATGAGGGACGCCGTAGTGGAGGGCTCCGGATAATTTCGATCACCTTGGGTTTTTAACGGGCACTAACAATGCACAGTACACGGAATTTTCACATTTTTCCTTCATCGAAGTGCTACCGTAGTGGGCAGGTTCCAACCCACGACTTGCATGCACTGTGTGATGTAAGTGCACGGTAATTAACCACGGGTAATGGTAGTTATACGGAGCTCTGAACTAAGGAGTCACTCAGAAGCAGAATCACTTTGGAAGCTTCATCCTATAATGTTAAACGAAATGTGCCATAATCGTATTTGTCTCCTATTAAAACCTGTACATAATTTTCAATAGGGCCGTGCGACGATTTGCAGCTCGAGGCAGCACTAGAGTTGCATAATTTTGCTCACGGTCGGCCGCTTCTCCCTGATTGTGCTGATGAGCTGCCGGTACCGCTCGAACGTCGTTCTTGCTGGCTGAATCGAAACGTTTTTGGTGCCGACATGTAGAACCACTGTTATCGCAGAGCAAGGGACGAAGTCCAGCAGGTGCAATGTGTCTTCAACAACGACTCTATTTTGAGAAATGAAGACGGCAGTGCTGTTCCGACCACGATGGAATTGAATGTGCACATGCTTGCTTTGAGAGTCACCAATTACTACTGTAGTTGTAGCGGTGCTAAGGAACTTCCAGGATATATATGCTCTTCGCCGTGACTTTAACAGGTGCCATGATAACAATATAAGGGATATAAAATTCTTCATGGCCACAGATTAAAAATATAGTAGGTTGGGGAAGTGACATTGAAAAACGTAAAGAATTTATTCAACGTTCCGACAGGGACTGGTCTTTGTCAAGAATTATCATACAGTGCACGGACGCGTCCTGTTATAGCATGGGACACAGAGGGCTGACAAAGAAAAGAAATAAAGAAAAAAAGAAGAGAAATAAGATAAAGAGGGGGAGAGGGCGGAACACAGCACAGACACCTACCCCATGTTAGGAAAGAAAAGCGCCACGTCGCGTACGCACGAACTCACTGCACACGAGGTGCAAGAGGGAGGCCGGGTTGTGTTGGCACGCGGTTACTTCAAAAAAAAAAATAGAGAGACAAAAGCTTATAACAAATAAAGAAGAACTTGGGGGGGGGGGGTGCTTAACAAAAGAAGGGAAGTTTCCGCCAATTGTGGGTGTCTGTACGCCTCTGGCCGCGTTTGTGTGGTCCCGTGCGACTCCAAAAAATTGCCCAAGGAGGCGACACGTGTTGCGACTGCCCACATAGTGACACGTGAGCCGCTAAAGCCAGATGAGGTTTCCATATGAGAACCACATGGAAAGGCTTGTTTACAGGAAAGCATAAAAGAAATAATGCACAGAGAAAACTGCAGAGCCATGGCCGAGAGAAAGAGAAAAAAAGAAGAAAAAACAGGAGGCACGAATACACAAGGCAAACACACACAACTATGTCACTGTTGTAGCATCTTTGAGCAGAAGATATGCGGGAAACCGTAGAAGCCCACGAAAAGACGGCGCCAGAATGTTACAAAGTTCCCCAAGAATGGAATTGCATCCCAGGGAACAGTGCTCACAACAACACAACAATAATAGGACAGATACAGATGACAAGCGGAATCATAAAATGGCGCAAATAAGTGCAAATACAACACTAGTGTGAAAAAAATGTGTAAAAACCAAGTTTTACATAATTTGCCGGGACCAGCAAAACCACCACAGCAGTAATAGTAGAATGAATACACAAGGGACACGAGCGTCACAGAATTAGGCAGAGTTTACCCACAAGAATTTTGAATGCCTCGACAAGAATTTAAACCACTAAACATAGAAGAACGCATTATAAAAACGTCCTCATAGTAGTGTTAAGGAAGACCCGTTTGGTTTCAAAATAAAACACAAAAAAAGAAAAAAAAACACAGAACGAAAGCATCGCAGGAAGATTTAGCCTGAAAGGTGAATAGTTGGCCAGCGCAATCATTAATGCCACCAGACAAAGTGTTAAACTTAAATATTAGGTATGATTCACAGGCTTCCATGCCGTAATGTGCCTCGAAGCCAGATTGTAGAATGGTGGCCTTGAAGCCCTTTTTAAGCCCTCTGTGTCCCATGCTATAAGAAGACGCATCCATGCACTGTATGATCATTGTTAACAAAGACCATTCCCTGGTCGAAACGTTAAATAAATTCTTTACCTTTTTCAATGTGACTTCCCAGATTTACTATTATATATATATATATATATATATATATATATATATATATATATATATATATATATATATATATATATATACTTATGAAGGGAGCCAACAGTCACCGAAACCATGGTGCATAGGGGAATGTTTTTTTTAGGTGTTATGGTTATCATTGGGAGAATATTACCTAGATTAATAAATAGCTTAAAGAAAATTACTTATATAAAGCAGCAGAAAAAACAACCATGCCGCCGGTGAGATCCGAACACACACACACACACACACACACACACACACACACACACACACACACACACACACACACACACACACACACACACACACACACACACACACACACACACACACATATATATATATATATATATATATATATATATATATATATATATATATATATATATATATATATATATATATATATATCAGACAAGGTAAATGAAATATTTTATATTATAATTATTAACATTATCTAATATATACATATTATATTATATATATAATATAAAATCACCAAAATTGAAAAGCATAAGATTTAATTCACGACGTTTCGGCTAGAGGACTAGCATTATTCGAGTGTAGTACAGCGTTTGAAACACGCAGCTTTTATAGAGCGTGCGCGAGGTACAAAGTTACAGCAAAGCACGAGTTCAAACAACTACGGGGGGTGGGGGGAAGAGACCAGGAAGAAAAGGATTTACAAAAAAGACAGAGAATCGGTGACAATCTAAGAAGGCGATCTCCTAACCTGAATTCATGTTTTCCCAAGGGCGCGAAAAAACTTTAAATAATAAAGAATAAAAAGAGTAAAATAATAAAAAATGTACCAAAAAGGGGAGATTCTTTTCCCACCAGCTCAGGGCTGCCTTGGAAAGGCCCTCGAGGTGTCGCTCCTCGCCGGATTTTGGTGACAAGTGTGAAGGGCTTGACCCCTGTACAAGGAGGAGGCAACATTCCAGAGAAACTGGTACGGGGGAAAGGAGGGAGTGTAAAGAGGAATGCAAACAAGGCTTCTAAAGAAGAAAAATAAAGAGAAAAAGAAAAAAGGAAAAAGTAGTGAAAAAAGGAAAGAAGAGCCTTTGTACAAGACTTGGTAATATGCATTCAGAGAAGGGTTGTGGCAACACGAGAATATAAAAAAGAGGACACAAAAAAGGGAGAGGGAGATTCTTTTCCACCACCTCAGGGCTGCCTTGCAAAGGCGTGAAGGGCGCATTTTGGTGACAAGCGTGAAGGGCTTGACCTCTGTACAAGGAGGAGTCAACATTCCAGAGAAACTGGTAGGGGGCGGAAGGAGGGGAGTAAAGAGGAATGCAAACGAGGCCTCTAAAAAAAGAAATAAAGAGAAAGAAAGAAAGAAAAGTACAGAAAAAAAGGAAAGAAGAGCCATTATACAAGACTTGGAAACATCCATTCAGAGAAGTGTGGTGGCAACACGAGAGAATACAAAATAGGATATCAAAAATAACAAGTTTCTAATGAATCCTTTAACGGGCACTCCGTACACACACATACACATACAGAAGAAAGACGAGGCTAATATAAATCCAACACCAGAAACGAACTGCAATTAGTCGCAAGTACAATCTACTGCAAGACAAATGACCATTGCGATTAAAAAATGTAATGGTCACTGTAGTGGTCACCACGGCAGTTCATTAATGTATGAAGTGAAAACCGACATGACAGCAAAAAATGAGGGGGGATAACAGCAAATGGGTGACAGTTAATACAATGTGCGACAATACAATATTAGAATAACAATAAAAAAGGGGAAAGAAACTAGCAGTAAATGCGGGACAATGCAAGTGAAAAAAGGAAAACACGCCGGAAGTTAAGCTCGTTATACATGCTGCCGGCCGCTCTATGAATCTGGGATAATTATTACTTGCATCTATTGAGTGCCTAAGCATGATAGCCGGCCTATTGTTTCGTTTGTGCCGCTCGAGACTGTGTTAAAATTGTGAATCAGTAAGATTCACCGCTCTCGCGGTCATAATATATGTATATATATATATATATATATGTGTGTGTGTGTGTGTGTGTGTGTGTGTGTGTGTGTGTGTGTGTGTGTGTGTGTGTGTGTGTGTGTGTGTGTGTGTGTGTGTGTGTGTGTGTGCGCGCGCGTGCGTGCGCGTGTGTGTGCTTGTGTGCGTGCGTTCGTGCGTGCGTGTGCGTGTGTGCGCTGCGCGCGCCTGTGTGTGCGTGTGTGCGTGCGTGCGTGTGTGTGTGTGTGTGTGTGTGTGGTCAGGATAATAACACAAATCGGTTAATGAGTGTAGCATGCCTCGTGTATACTATGGTGTATTATATTATTGTCTTAATTCAATGCAGCATGAATTTCTTCATGAAGAGTTGATTGGGGCATGATGGTGTACTTACGTGTGCATAATATATCTCACTTGCTTGGTGCGGTCCTTCAGAGTTGCAATTTTAACGTTATTTATGTTTATACAAAATTTTCAATAATAGCGAACTATTTTGACTTGTCAAATGTAAACGCATCGATCGATAGTTAAATATTGTCATTTTCTTAATTTTGCCACAATGCTTATTATATACATCATATAAATACTGTTGCAGCCTGCTAACGCTATAGACGACCGTATAAGGGCAAACGCATAGCTGATAGAACATTATTTTGTTATGGATTTGGGACATGTTTTGTTCGAAGCACACGAATGGATTATGTACCCCGTACCAGGCTTCGATGTGTTAGTTTCATAGAACTGAACAGTTTAAGACCATAAAATACGGTCGGAACACTTGTTCCTGCTTCCCCTCAGCATGGTCTGAATTAACACTGCAGTCACAAATGCCCAGCACAGGAAGGAAAATTTAACGCAACCTATAACAGCCAAATTAATCGAGAACAACCGAGCTGCACGTGCATATCCGTAAATTATATATTTCCTTGTGATAAACGTGCGGATCGTAGTAAAATAAACCGGAATCTGTGAATGTGAATTGATCTCTTACAACTTAGCACTTCTCGTACCATTTCCCGTTGGTAATTGTCAGCATCAACTTAATTGCGTTGTAAGTGTACGTTTTGACCAGTGATTTCATCCCATATACGAAAAGGTGAGGCGCCGTATTTAGTGAGGAAGCCTTCTTAAATGAGCCTCAACTGCCAAGAACACTCCGGCGTTGAGTTCATACAAGCGCTTCGTGTACTAATTCGTATCAGTTAATGACACCAAAAGCGAACCAACGTCACTTGTTTACCCTTTCTATACATTATAATGTCTTACGCATCATTACAGCGAATAAATTAAATAAATCATGCAGCCAAAGTTATATGGGCACCGTCCTTTAATTAAAACATCAACACTAGCACGCAAGAACGAAAAACAAGAAAGTATGAAGAGAACTTCACGCCAGCGCCATGCATGGAGCCATGCTATGCCGCACGACAGTCGCTTCGCGCAAAGTTCTAGCCGAATCGCAATACAGTGCGGGAAATTTTCTTGCCATTGCGTCGTGCTCATGGGCGAACGTAAGCGGACGCCGTACTACTTTAGCGTTAGGATGGATGCGTACGTAAAATACGAAGAAAAAGCTCGGGCCATATTGCCCGTTAATTTAATCAAACTTTTTGAGTTCCAAAGCGTCAGTGATTTCGATACTTGCAAAAAAGTGAATGCGTTTTGTTGCTCCGAAGAACGGAGCATTCACGGCTACTACCCGGCCTTTGTTCACGCTTGGGCAGGTAAGTGTGCACAATATAAACACTTTTCTTGTGGCACTTTTCATTCTGCCGGCAGTCGGGAGGATTTCTGGGCTGAAGTTCTCCCGGCACTCGCTTCTGACTGGCTACGAGGGGCGTCACGAGTACATGTTTTTTCGGTTTTCAAAGTTCCGATCCTCCCAGCACAGTACATTTTAGCCGCTGCCAGCAGAAGTGCGGACTGACAGTTCTTTCCAATGATCAGTTGCAGCTGGACAGTAGTCCCTTTGCTATATCTTTCCTCTGTTCTTGGCTACTGAATATATCTGGACGCTGCGGTACTGAAGTGAAACGAGAATACCCGCCGGCTCTGTTTCTGTCTCCGCGCGCGCCAACTGTGCTAGGCGTAACAGGTCAATGCGGCTCGAAACAGCCGAAAGCGGATGTATTGAAGAATAGCGCCAAAGATAAAAAGTGCAGCTAAGCTCTGTAGAGTTCCTCACGTCGATCGAGGGTGCAGGTCATACGCTCCCGAACTGAACCCTCGAAACTACACTTTTGCGTAACCACGGTGAATGCTGTCCACGTGCAAGGGTAAATTGGAACACATCGTTGTCCTTCCTGATTTAGTTTTTATGCTCGTTATTATTTTTTTTCGCGAGTACGCAAGCGGTAAACTGCACCTATTTCTACGTTCAATGCGATAAAATTCCACTCCGCGAATGCCGTGTATTATTCGGCTCAACTGGTCATTCTGAAAAAGCAATGATAAGTGGCTGTCAGCATGTTCTCGAGACCCAAGATGCAATCTATTCTGTTTCGCTGAAAATTATAACTCTTGTGCGGAACGGCCCGTATGGAGCGCTTTCTTTCCTGTACGAAGACTGCGAAAGTGAATGGTTCTGGTTCCCTGTACCAAATCGGAGGTGAGTGCGTGGACAATTTCAGTAGGTAAGTTGACCAGGCTGCGGGGTGAATAGATACTTCCTTTCTATAGCATACATATGCATGACCTTAAACAACTGAGGTGGTCTGGTACACCTTTTGATTTAAAGCACATTTGCTGCAAGCACCAGAGTGTTAGCGCTAAACTTGAATGATGCGTAGATACCATGCGACCCGAAGCAACGGACGTATCTGAGCGATATTTTTTTAGGTAACCTTCATGTATATGTGCCAATTATCATCTAGCGTTCCAGCGGGATGACATAATGTATTAAATTTTGTTCTATCAAAAGTGAACTATGTGCACTCCACTGGGAGCTTAAATAATAGAATGTAGGAATTATAAAGGAGCATGCGAAAAGCACTGTAGGCGTGTTCACCAACGATCGAGCTCGGCACTTGAGAGCACCTCAGTGTGGCCTGTGCACCACTACGGAGCTTAGCATGTCCTTTTCGGCCATTTCAACAGAACTTGTTGTCTTGGTGCAAACTATCGTTCATTGCTTATGCTTTCTGCTGCGTTGGGAAGCTCGAACTAGCATCATTTGGTTTAGACTCTATGTTCTTGCTAACTGAGAGGGGCCACAAAAATAGCAAAGGAACTGCTATCATGCTTACAGTGCTCAAGCTGTATCATTGGCTACTACTTGACTCCAGGAGTGCAGCCAGAGGGGGGGGGGGGGGGAGGGGGGCTATTGGGCCTTCAGCCGCCTTCCCGCCCCCCTAGGAATTTTTTCGAACTGTCGCACACCGCTGACCAAAACAACCACCGGCGCCGGAAGTCCTTCTGGACTTTGCCGCTTACAGTGTGTTTTTCGACTAGAAAAGACATTTTGGCGGGTTGGATTTCGTGGCAGCTACCATGCATATGGAGTCACGTAAAGCAAGGGGCTCCATCTTAGCGCAAATTTTCAAGGGCCTATAGATGGTCGCTGTTGCGACTAAAGTTTAGCTGCAATTACTCGCAATACATGATCGGTGACAGCTGCTGCTGCGCAGTACACTGGAACGAAGGACAGCGTCATCGAGATTTTTGCCTGGCCGTTGCTTATTTACTAAAATCTAAAGGTTCTTGAACGACAAACATTCTATAAAGTATGTGTTCTATACTTGCGTATTTCATGGCCTTTACGTTTTTTAATATCAGCGGCATGCACTGCTTTGCTTGTTCCGGACCGATATAGTTCTAGACTTCGTGTGGTATTTTTTACTTAATAAACACGCAATAACATGGAAGAATTGGTATCAGTTACGTCTGCCACGAGTGAAAGATAAGGGGATAGTTGGTATGGCATGATTACAAGAAATAAAACTTAGCAGGTGATAAGACACAGAAGAGAACCAAACAGGACGAGCTGGTCCTGCTTCCTTCTCTGCTGTGCCTTGTCCCTTGCTCAGTTTTATGTTTTGTAATCCTGTCAGCTACGATTTTTAAGACATACGAATACATTATTTTATTTAAAAAAAATACATATTTCACTTGTCTAGACAGTGCGTAGCGTTATCTAATACACAATTATATTGTCAAAGGCAATGCAGTTGTTATTGTTGCGTTTGATCCTTCCACAAATTATATGAGGACGCTGCGCTGCCCCCCTCCCCCCCCTGAACAAAATTTCTGGCTACGCCACTGATAGACTCTGATGGGGGCAACATGAACAGTACCAGGAGAATTGGGGCCAAGAAAAAGTGGCAAAATAGATCTTGTGTCACCCAAACTAGTTATACAGAGGTGAGAGGCAGGAGAATTTCACCCTGAAATCCTGAAAATTCTGCCAGCTGCAGATAGAGTTTGGAAAACTTACCAACCTGACCGTCGGGTCAGGTTGTGATTGCGCGTTTGGTACTTCTTAGTATTATACATTGGCTGTTTTGCACCATTCTACCTGCTCTTTAATGTACATATGTGGTGCTATTTTCTGTCATGTTTATTTCTGCTATTGTAAACTGGAGTCTTTTGTAGTTTTCCTACAGAAAATCTCGAACTGATGCAAGCCAAGCTTAAAAGCATGCGGTTACATTTTCTAAGAGTAATAGATGTTGATTTACAACGCAGCTAGAAACGAGTCGGCAAGAGAGGGATGAGTAGTTCGACTTGGTATAAAGCTAATACCTGTACACTAAGCAGCATTGTGTTACTGCCTCATTGAAGTTGATTATCGTTTTTAAAAGTACCTTAGGCATGATAAGCGGCATAATTGCTTGGAAGATATTACATGTGGATTCATTTTCTTTTTTCCTTCGCAGCAGATGCCTAGTAGCAAATAAATAAGGAGTACAGAGCTCAGGTTGTTGATCTCGTAAATGAGGCCATGATGTAGCAGAGTGGCACAGAATTGCAGGTATGAGCCATTTGATTAAGAAGAGTTGTGCCTCGTTAGTGTGGACACTTTGTTTCCAGAGGAAAATTGTCCTAAATTGCGCAGTCAGCAATAACTTATCAGCAAGAAAAATTATTTAGAAATATAACATGCTACAATTAGGGTCTGCTTCTACGCACAGTATTTGTCAGTGAAGCGGAAATTAGACACAATTTTGGAATCCCCAATTCCGTAATTCTGGTCACCATTATGCTCGAAATAATGCAGTGCAGTTTCATGCGCTTAGTGATCTGTGTGTGTTACGTTCCATGGCATATCATGGCCAGATGGCCTAACTCCTAATATAACTGTTAACTTCCAACGACCCCACGACTCAGCCAGCTAGTAGCTGCTGTGTAGCAGAAACTGCCGGGAGTTTTCTTTGCACCTATTCATGCAATATGGCAAATGGTAAGGGGCGTCGACTTGCCAACGTTGCACTGTAAAGCATAAAACCGGGAAAGAAAAGGACCTCAAGCAGTGAATCTGAAATTTTTCACTGCATAACTCTGGTCTTCTGCATTCAGAATGTAGAAGTTCAGATATCCGTTTGAGGTTGTAGAGATTATTTTCTCATCACTGTCCAACTTAACGCGACAAAAATACATGGGCCCCAATTGGCTCTCTGCATACTCCCTCTGTCTATTGTGTGGAAAGCGAGTTTCCATATTAACGAGGCGTAAATGTATTCGAAAAGTTTGGTCCCCAGAAAAACTGTACATAATTCGAGACGTCCATACTAACGGGGGTCGTATTAACGCGGCAAAACATTATTGCTATGTTTCAAGAGGTTCTCACACGGGGGAGCTCACTGCGTAGCGATTTGGAATGTGTAGCCCCCCCCCCCCCCCCTTTTGGTGTCAGCCAAGAGGGGACCATATGACAGCAACTTGGTGCACTGCATTGAGACTGCTGTACTGCCTGGCTTGCACCGCGGCAGCTGAGTTTTATTAGCTCATGCACCTCTTGCTTTCCTTGCCTTTTCTGCAAGCCATAACACGGTAGTAAATACTGCTGAGGTAAAGACTCTCTGCCAAAGTGATGAGCATTTGCGCTAGCCAAGCAAAAGCTGCCCATACTCCTGGGGAGGTAGGTGTCACCGTACTGCTACCAAAAGACATGTTGTTTTTGTGATGCAGTGCGCCCCTGCGGCAGTGGGGTGCGGTTCTCCCCCCTGTCAATACTGTATTTTTGCTGAGTTTATGCCTATCCTCCATAGTAAATGTATTCTTTCGAATAAATTTTTTCCCTAATGTGTATTTTATACTTAGGGTCATGGATATGGTGCACAGAAGACCGTGAGATGGCAAAGAAAACTCATTTAAAAATCAGACAGAAGGTACATACTTGCCTGCGCATGCATGAACAGTTGAGACCTCCAGATGTCTGAAAGAGAGGGCTTATTGGAAACTGTACAAGAAGTCACCATCGCGGAGCACAGCGGTTGTGAAGTTGACTTGCACCTTTCTTGTATAAAAGGTATGCATGGACTTCCAAGCCTTGCAGTGAGGAGCAAAATTTACACTTCTACATTTTTAGCTTTTGAGTGTGCTTCCTGAGTCTGCTTTTCGTGCAATGTCAGATCTGGCCTTTGTGCAATTTGCTATTTGTCTACAAAATTCACAAACCGGTTTGTTTGTTTCTTCAGGCATCTAGTTTCTTCAGGATACAGCTGTGCAAGCCTCCTTGAGGTTGAAAGAATGTACTTTATTCTGATTAGTCAGCTTATTGAGGCTTCCCACTACGGTTATCTTTGGTGTTCGGCAGGTAATCTCTAGATTGGTAGTTTGGTGCTGCAGTGACTCTATGTTTGGTATTTTTATGGAGGTGAAGTACAAAAATGCCTGTATATTCTAAGAAATGTGTGCGCTATAAAGTACCCCAGATAGTCTAAATTAATCTGAGGCCCTCCATTATGGTGTGCCTCATAGACCATGTGTCGCTCTGGGATGTTAAACCTCGTATCATAGTGTTTATTTACCTTTCTCAGGCTGTGGTTAACGCTTTGAATGCGCAGCTCAAGCCTGACATTACTTTTCACGGTCCTTGCTGCTTTGTTGCCTGTACTGATCTTTCTCTGTTTGTCGTCTATGAGACAGATACTCTTGTGAGTTCATAGGCAATTGGTTGGGCTGTCTGCAACTAGCTTTCGTGAATGGGTAACGGATGAAGCACACGTTAATCCAAAGACGGACTCGGGTTACAGAGCGGTAAGGGCTGTGAAGGGTAATGTAAGCCCAGAGTTTTACAGTTACAGCTTTATGCAAAGTTTCAAATGGTGACAGTCACTATAATGTACCAGTTCTCCCAGCCTTAAGCAAGTGTACAGAGCTGTGTCCTTATGTCTTTTGAAGGGACCAAAGCTGAGATGCCTGAAGAACCACGAAAAGTTGTTTGTGTATTGTGCTGTGCATGATATGCATAATATGTATAAAATTTTATAAAATGGAAACTCACCTCAAAAGGCCAGATTTTACGTTGTGTTGACGACCGAATGGGAAGCGTACTGAAAACCATATAGTAGAACTGCAAAATTTCGAGACGCTCTCCGCGACTTGTACTTTTTAACTGTTAATGTTTTGTGCCATCCTGTGCATAAAAGTGAACCAGGCAGGCCTCAAGCTCAGAGGCTTTCTACAAGAAAAAGGTGGTGGTTAACTGCATAAATGATAAATTGTGCTCTTTGGTGCTGAAATGCAGGTTTGTACGCATCCTTTTTGTTAGGTCTTATTTTTGAGGCATCTGGATGTCAAGTACTGCTGTGCATCTGCTAGTGTACGTTCATGCACTTTTTCCATGTCTGGATTTCTATTAAACAGCTAATAGAAGCGTTTCTGTTCATCTTTCTTGATTGCCTGTATTGTTCTGCTATAACTACAGTTCTAAATGTATGGTGTTTCAGCAGAATGGGGACGTTCAGCAAAACACAGCCTTCAAGATGCTTTGAACCACTTCAAAACTTCAAGATGCTTTGAACCACAAAGAAACAGAACTAAAAAGGCTGCGGAAGGAACTGCGAGACGCCAGTGCATTGAACCAGCGCCTTAGATATGCTCGTCTGGATAAGACTGGTGAGCATGCGCTCACTTACATTTTTTTAGTGTACAAATAGCATACTGGTATTTGCTTGGCTCAGCTTTTCGGCATCAAGTGCAGATTACTGAGCTTGATGCACTGGTTGTACCATGTGAACAGTGGTTGATGGGGACGTGAGTAGCGCCGGCAGCGAGAACTCGGCTACATGTAATCGGGAAAACAGCTGGGCAAGAGGCAGGATTACACTCAAAGCAGTTCTCAACACAGGCGTCAGTAGGCCGCCTCCAGAACATCGTCGTCGTTGGCGTCCACATTCGTGGCATCTTATCGATCGGCAGCTGAGATGGCGGTTGCAGGTACGCGGCGCTTTTCGAAAGGTGTACTAGGGTGAGCTCAGTGGTGCGCGCATAAGCCATTTTATTTTGTTGCTCTAAGGATAGGGTTTTAAAAGCTTTGGTAGAGAAGCGGTGCTCTAAACTTGTTGCCGTGGTTCCGTGCTCTGTGTTCCTCCGCCCGCGTGCTGTGGGTCTAGTAACACTATCGCTGTGCCCTCTATCCGTAGATGCCGTATCTATCGGAGTGGTTAATGCTGACTCGTTGAAAGATTAAGCCAGGATTTAGGCTGCCAACCTCGGTGCAGACGTGCTTCTTGCATCCCAGCCTTCGCCGTAATGGCAGCTGCCTCTTGACTCACAGTTGTCCTCGGACACCGTTACAGTCGAAGCGAGGGTCATGTGAATCAGTGCTGAGAAGGGCACTGAGCTGCCGAGTAGGGGAATTTGGGCCAGACACTATATCGCCAGTCTGTGCTCTGCAGCGAAATAGGGGGGTGTGAGTGGTTGGGCCATAAAAAAACCTGAAAACCGGTGTTGTATTCAACAATACCGAATGCTCAAATTCTGACTCATACTCTGCAAGCTTGGCTGCGAGCGGATCACATCGCCACATTGATCTTCTGAAGACATGGAGCACCTTTGCCCTGCTCTCTAACGCAAAGCATCCGCAAAGAAGTCATCGGGTCCCTCGAGGTCAAACAGAAAGGTTGCTGCCTCAAGGGCAGTCACGCTATCCCTCGCTTTGGCTTACCACATGGATGCGCAATTTCGGCTTAAGTAAGCCATCATCGTGACCGCCCAGCAACTGAACTTTGCAACTCCGAATATTTGTGCACTTCATACAAGGCAAAAAGAACAACTGCAGCGCATTTTTCTGGCCGTCGGCTCGACTTTATCGCATTATAGGAAACTTAGATAGTAATGGCACAAAAGAGCTATCCCCCCCTTTTTACGAGATTGTTTGCATGTCACGTTCTATCGTTCTTTAATGGGTTTTTACCCGGTTCTCGAAAAACAACGTGCCCTGTACTGCCCATTTATGCCGAGTAGATACAACGGCGTCGTTCATATCTTGCGAATTTCGAATTTATTGTGAGTTTGGCGGTTTATAATTGTTTAGGTGTTCAGCGATCGCCGAACTCTTTGAAAATATGGAAGCTGTTCTTGAATCTAAGCGACATGTTGCTTTGCAGGGGCTTTAACTCCGTTTACAACCCTAAGGAGAGACCTTGAACAAGCAGAAGTGAAGATAGAAGATGTGAAGTGGTACCTAGCATCACTGTAACCGCGGCCTCACTGGGCCGGATCTACGTATCGTCCGCTATGTTTACCAGACGGGGCTTCTGTTGCATAAGGCCACTGTCTTTCTCAGATCACAGCTCGGCTGTTGCGTCTCTTGGCGAATGCACACGTGCTAATTTCAAGCTTCGTTGGCCTCTTTGGAGTCTGAGTTTTGGGCGAATTGTCAATTACCGTTTTAGAGCGCGCGAAAAGTGCGCTTTCCTCTCTTTGTTCTTCTGGAGGATGCATTTAAAGTCAACTAGGAACATGTTAAATCTGGAAGTGCGAAGCATAGCTTATACATAGCTCAGGTGAGGCCCTACCTTGAAAATGCTAAAAAAAGCAGCTACTGAAAACATTTTATAACCTTTATGATCTTGATTATGACGCCTCTGGCTTGTACACGCAGGAAATAGTGGTGCTAAATTCCGGCAAAACTTCGAGATGGTACGGTAGAGGTCAGCGCGTGTTAGCTGTTCGACCAATTCGGACTTCCACTCTGGGCGACCAACTCATCAGGCTTTGCTTGATGAGCATCGTCATGCTGTGGCCAAGAGATTGACAATATTTTACTGGGATAGTGACTTGTTCACCAGCCTGAATATAAGATCTCCGGAATTTGAAGACTACACAGCTTATCTGTTCTCTGCTTCCTCCAACTACTCTAATACTAAAGGTATGGCGTGCTTCGTCCCTCTAGAGCACCCCCTTTCACAGGATGAGTGCTCTAAAATGGTCGGCCTTTTAACGGGACTAGATGATACTATTTATTCAGCGCGACTTTGAGAGAAACCTGGGCCTGACGGCATTTCTGAAAAATTTGATATGGTCGTTCTTCCCCTCTTGAGCGTCGTTTTACTTAATATTTTCTTTATTATTCTGAACATCAAAATTATGGTGCAAACAAAAAATTACAATTTCTGCCATTGCAAGAGAATTGATAAAACATGAAATATGTATAAGGCCTCTGTTTTATTACGTTATTAAAAATGGACTATAAGATTTTCGCAGATATTGCGAATCGGCTAGTTTGCAAAAATGGCCGTCACTGGACAGCCATGTGATCGTGTTCGATCACGTGAAACGTCAGCCTGCGGCATGTTTTTGTTTTTAGTCTGTTTTCTAATCTATTATCGTTAAAATATTTACCCTGTTAGGCTCCTATTGATCAAACTCAAATATTAAAGGAAAAAAAACATATTCACATATGCTTACTGGTTTCAATATTTGTTGCCTTTTGTCAAGTATATCACGACCAGCCCTTCTTTTCCTCCCCTTGTCTGTTCTGTAGTTGGAGTGGGATAATTGTTTCTGTCTCGTCTGCGCAAATTATGTCATGAGAAAAAATACTAAATGTTTAATAATCCTCTTTCCCCCTACGCTCTATGACAAACCTAAAACAATTTGTACAGTTTTATAACTGCAACTCAATTGTTGCACATGCGAGTGCAAGATAGCCGATGTCGTATATCTATACAGCTAAAGCCATATCTTCTTCGCCTCACTCAAAGCCATTAATCTTCATTCCCGCCATGCCTCCTCAAGAGTGTAAATCCTTCCCTTCCTTATCATATCTCTCGCGGCGCTATGCTCAACAGAAGCACTGCCTTGTCGCATACGTTGCTGCTGATTCACTCCCCCCAGCAGATTCACTCCCCCACGGGGTGGTCCTGTTCACGGCTAACCGAAGAATGAGAGGCAAAAAATTATGCCGAGAGTCATTGTAAGAGGTAATAAAAACACAAATATTCAATACAAACAACAGTAAACTATTTAGATTTGTATGCGATTGTTTATTTCATAGTAAAATAAAGTAGGTGATTGTACTGGTTCTATTTTATTCGGCCGGGCCAGTTTTCACATGTCAGTCATCGCTTATGTTCTCTTCAATAGTTCGTCGTACACCATGCAGGTTTCCTTTTCGCTTCTGTATGCCTCGTATGCTCGGGCATCGCACATTGCAAAAAAAGCAAACTTGCAACATTTGGTGAGATTCGTGACTTCTGTTTGGAGAACCCACAGCATATATTTATATTTTCCTGCATCCAAAAGATTGACATTAGTAAGGACAATGATTTATATAAACCTTGTCTCTAAGACATAGCTGGCGCTTTACCATTGCTAAGGACAAAATGTTGCAGGAAAGCACAGTTTTTTTTTGCAAGTGGACACCACCACTACCACCTGCAGGCGCCATCGAAGTATCCACTGAGCCAGGGAGCCAGTAACGCATGTATTCACATTTTAATCGTCCATGTTAATTTACCCAATGAATTCCGGCGGCCTAAGCTCCATTGCCGCGATTCTGCAGCAATGTTATCACTGTCAGCGCGCATAGCTCTAGTGCCGTGTTTCTGCCACAATGCTGTCCACGCCAAGGCATGCAGCGCAAATCTCTCCGTCACTACTGCCCCATAGCTCAAGGCGCGAATATTAGTGGCTAGCAGAATTAGTTGATGAAGAAAACTTTGTGCAGTGCAGAGCCTGACAATAGGTTGGAGTTTAACACGAGGCGTGATAGGCTGCGGCGATATCCGTTCTAAAGTGATGTGTGTTGTTTTTTTTCTCGCTGGAAACAGTGAATCGGCCCCTGGGCGAGGTCTTTTGACAGCTGGAGTTCCCATGGACTCATACAAAGTTCTCATCCCTCGAGTTCTTACCTGTATTGTTGTTGTCAATACCGTCTTTCTGCATGCTGGCCTCAAAAGTCCCCCAGCCATACCCTTCTCCCGATCTCCGATACGTACGCGCGCATATTTTGGACCTCCGTAACATTTTCTGTATTGGCCAGTACAAAAATAGCGACATTCAGATGGTTACGTGTGATAGTAGTTTTTATAAAAAAAACGCTAATTGAAAAAGCAGTTCCTTGTCAGAGCTATAAACTGTATCGTATTTGACCAAAATACCAAAAACATTAAGGTTAAGCTACTTTGGCTTTCGTGCTATATGGAAAACTGGAAGATTGTGCAAGCATTGGAGCCTTTGGAACAGAACAAGCTGTCGAGCGGGAGGAGTGGCGGTGTTCTGGAATAGAGCACATGGAAACCGCGAACGGTGGAATTAGACTCGGGCTGAAGGACGGAATGTTAACTGGCACAGTTTGTCACCTGCTCGATGTTTTTGAGGCAGAGGCCTAAGTTTTTATCCCAGGTAGCCATCCACTGTGTGTTCGTTGTAGCTGGGTGGGCCATGTACTTCTTCAGTGCCGTACTGCTCGGTGACCCAATGCCGCCGCTTCGGGCGCAGTCAAGAACTGCGTCATGAGAAGCGCAGATAGGTTCCGTTGGGGTAAATGGACAAATAAGAATGAGATGGTGTCGGAACATATTATGGCTGTGTCGGATGTAGTGGGCGTGTGTGGACGTGCGGACAGGATACCGGCAAGCTATCTCAGGAGAGGAAAGATCTGATTAAGAAACGCCAAAGCATGAGGGCGTCTAACCATAAAGACAGGATAGAACTCGCAGAGCTGTCGAAGTTAATAAATAGGGGAAACGTAGCCGACATAAGGAAGTTAAATATAGAGAGAATCGAGCATGCTCTAAATAACGGAGGTAGACTGAAACCGGAGAAGAGGAAACTCGGCATAAGCAAAAACCAGATGTATGTGTTAAGAGACAAAAAGGGCAATGACATTAACAATACGGATAAGATTCTTAAAGTAGCCGAACATTTCTACGAAAATCTAAACAGCAGGGATTGTAATCAGATCGTTAATGAGAGCGACAGTAGCGCACAGCAATGCGTCATCTCTGCAGTAGTGAAAGAGTATGTAAAGAAAGCTTTATGAGCATTGAAAATGAGAAGCATGCCTGGTGAGGATAAGGTAACAGCAGATCTATTGAAGGACGGAGGAGTAATTGTGCTAAAAAAACTAGCTCCTGTACACGCAATGCCTTATGACCTCGACCGTACCACAATCTTGCAAGAACGCAATTATTATCTTAATTCACAAGAAAGAAGACGCCAAGGATTTGAAAAATTGCAGAGCGGTCAGCTTGCTGTCTATTGCCTAGAAGGCATTTACTAAAGTAATCGCTAATAGAGTCAGGACAAACTTAGACTTTAATCAAACAAATGACGAGGCAGTCTTTCGTAAAGGATACTCCGCAATAGATCATATACACACTATCAATCAGGTGAGAGAAAAATGCGCAGAATATAGCCAACCACTGCATGTATCCTTCATTGATTACGAGAAAGCATTCACCTCAGTGGAAACCTCAGCAGTTATACAGGAATTGCGGGAGAGCCGCATGTCAAAATACTGGAAGATATATATATACAGCAACTCCACAGCTACCATAGTCTTCCGTAAATCAGCAATAAATTTCCAATGAGCCAGGGCGTCAGGCAAGGAGACCAGATCTTGGCAATGCTATTCAGCGCCTTCTTGCAAGTGGTATTCCAAGGCCTGAATAGGGAACAGTTGGGGATAAGAGTGAATGAATAATACCTAAATAATCTGCGATTCACTGATGACATTGCCTTGCTGAGTCACTTAGGTGATGAATTGTAAAGCATGATAAACTACTTACACAGGCATACCAGGACGGTGGGTCTAAAAATTAACGCGGAGAAAACCAAACTAATGTTCGACAGCCTAGCAAGGAAACTGCAGTTCACATTTGGAAGCGAGGTGCTTGAAGTGATAAAGGAATACATATACTTAGGGCAGGTAGCGACAGCTGATCCAGATCATGAGAGGGAAATAACTAGAAGTATAAGAGTGTGTGGAGCGCATATGGCAAGGTCTCTCCGGTTATGATTAGAAGTTTCCAATATCCCTCAAGAGGAAAGTGTACTTCAGCTGTGTCTTACCGATACTCACCTACGGGGCAGAAACGTGGAGGCTAACGAAAAGGGTTTCAGTTAAGTTAAGGAGAACGCTGCTTGCCATGGAAAGAAAAATGATACGTGTAACGTTAAGTGGCCGGAAGCGGGTAGAGTGGGTGGCGGAAGAAACGCGGGTTAATGACATCCTAGTCAAAATCAAGATGAAGAAATGGGCTTGGGCAGGGCATGTGATGCGAAGGACAGTGAACCGCTGGTCTTTAAGGGTAACAGAGTGGATTCCACGAAAAGGCAAGCGTCTCAGGGGCGGCAGAAGGTTAGGTACGTGGATGAGATTAGAAATTTCGCGGGAATAGGGTGGGCGCAGCTAACAAAGGACAGCGTTAATTGGAGAAACACGGGAGAGGTCTTTGCCCAGCAGTGGGTATAGACAGGTTGTTGGTAATGATGACGATGATGTTGTGGGCGCTGAGTATTGAGCTCCCAACAGAATGAAGCAAAGCTTTCTGCAACAAAAAAACAATTTTTATGGGCGCCGTCTTGGAATAAAGAAACCGAAACTATGTCATCATTTCGTCACCTAACGTCATATTGGAGGGAGGGAGGAATGAGAGGGCACAAACAGTTATAATGGCCGCCATCTTGGATTAAAGAAACAGAAATTAGAGTAAACTAGAAGAGACAATGTCTCAAACTCCTATACTGCCTATGAATCGAAATTGAGGCAAAAAAGGTCATTTCGGCTTTGAGCGGTGCGAACGTTATTTCTCCGTAGGTGCCTTTTTCGAGGCGCCACAACGCACACGCTGCGTAGTGTAGAGTATTTGTTCCCTGTACCGTTGTATCGGCAACCTTTTCTGGAGTTGCTTGGCACCAGCGTTTTAAAACGTGTTAGGCCAATGTGCATTTCTTCTGACGCAAAAATATTCTCCTTTAAACTGCACACATCCACGCGGCCTTTGAATGCATGGCTTCATGCTAAGGAGATGCTTGCGCCATGGATGGTGAATTTCTGCCTTCGCAATACACCAGAGACAATTTATCATTGTTTTATTCTGCGCATTATTGTTAAATTCTTCTGAGACATTTTACAATGAACAATTAAGAAGGACATTGACAGCACACCCTACAGTATCCGTTTTTTGCTTGTGAAGAAAAACTGTGTTGTGCCATATGATCTATTTATGTTTCTGGGACTATTTAGTCTCTGGAAGAGCCGCATGATGGACCGCCACGCTGAATCGCCATGGTCGTCGAAATCTTTGTTTCATGAACAATGCGCTTTGATGCGGGGAGTATGTGCTGCCCTGCAATTGCCGTCAAACAGGCTCCCCTTTGTGGATGCATATGTGTGTCTCCCAGACTTTTCACGTTTTGGAAGGAGGGGTCATGCAGGGGTAAGGTGGCCTGGAGTTTTGTGGCGTGAGCGTGCTTAGGCTTTCCTTTTGCAAACTACTTCCATGCAATAAAAACGAAACTCCCTGCATAGCGTAGCGTTTAATGAACTCGCTTCGCGCGCGGAATGCTAGGGTTCGATTCCCGCTAGGGAAAGTTTTTCTTTTATCATTCTAAATCACATTCTATTATATTGCAAACAAGCGGTGCTAGCTTAAAAAAAGCTAACCGAAACCTAAGATTGTAAGGCGCCGCCTCACTGCTGCCGTGAAGTTCACACTCCCAGCATAACGCCCATGATCTCCTTGCCACGCAGCGCCAATTTTCAATGCGCGTTTAGAGCACACCCGGCGATACTCTCCATGCTCGAGCTGTACCTTACCAGATCAGTAAGACAGATACGCCGTACAAGCAGTGTTGGCAATCGATCGTTCAGCTTGACGTCTGCGAAATGCACAGAGTTCGACGCAAACCTACTCTGTCACTTTAGAATGAAGGCCTGTGGGGCGAGTTGGTGCAGGACTGAAAAAACTGCTACGCAATGAAGACAACACAAGGAAGAAAATGACAACACCTGCGCACATGACCAACTGTGTATTGGAGGAAAAGAGGCACATTGATAATCGTCACTCACCATGTGACACAACTCTATCGCTCACAACCCAGTAGCAGTGTACATATTAGAAGAATAAACACATAACACAGATATCTTTTCTACAATGAGCTTAAAGCACTAACTAAAACAAACATTACACAATGCACTAACCTATACAAGAAAGATACACCAAACAAATCTTAGCAATATCATTGTCAGTCAATCGTAGCAAAAGCAGTCTCATGCATTCGATGAAAAAGCAGTCAATATCATAAACATAGAAGCAAAACAAAAAACTAAAATAACAAAGAAAAACATAGAAAGCATAATAATAAAAGCCACAACAGCCGCACCCAGGTTTAGGAGTCGGGCACTGGAAGGGAAGAGAGAATTTTTCGCGCAACAGGTCTTCATAAAGTTATGTGGCTCCAATCCACGCTGTGAAGGCGTTTGGACAGCGAAGCAAGGCTGTTTGCATTTAATGTTTAGATTGATGTTTTTTGCTTACAGCAACTACACGAAAACGGAACCGAAATTTTTAGCAGGGAACACACGCGGGGAGAAGGAACGTGCTTCGCATTGTTTGCCGGCGCCGTTACCGAACATTTTGCGGTTTCCACTTCACACGAGGACTTCGAATCACGTCAAGCCGTTTCGAAGCAGCTGCAAGCCTAATGTTTACAGGTACGCGTAGTTGTAATTCTTGGCGCCACCCGTTGGAAATAATTGTTCCCTTACGGCGAGGTTTGGGTGTCTATAGAGATATGTAGAAAGCCGTCATCCTGAGTTCCCGGATTCGAACCAGACCGCTGTTGCAAATGGGTTGCAAGCCCCAAGGGTAGCGTTGGCCTGGCGGCCTGGGGCACAGCTGGAAACATCCGAAGGTCCCGGCAAAGGATGAGTCGACTGGCAACAGAACAACTTGTTTATTCTGGCTTCGCAAAAGAGCAGCCGGTCAGGGCGACCACGTTACTCGAAGGAAGAAATCGAAGTCTCTCTTTGGCGTCCGGGGCAGCGGCTTTTATACCCTCGGAGTCGAGGGCAAGAAGGAACGGCTTGGGATGAGTCGCACGAGACGGCGACGCACGGACATGTTGAGACGTGAAGTGACGCGTCCGCCGGGCCGGCGCCGGTCAGACCTCCTCGCCTCCCAGTTGGGGAGCTCCTCTCCCCGGCTGCCGCGCTTTGACAAGCGTGGGCACCAACATGCACACACACACACACGCACACACGACGACACGTGGCATTGAAACCTGCCTGGACGCGCTTGGCGGGAGGCGTTACGGCAGCATTGAACGGGCCCAAAATGACCGCCACTTTGAACGAAGCCCCGGCGTCCGTTGCATCCGCGCCGGCTATACCGCGCGTCGTAGGCGAAACGTAACAGACCGCCCCGCCGGGAGAAGGAGATTCCGATGGTCAGGGGACTGCATCCGCTGTCCGGAGGGATGTCGCTCGATGATGCTCGTAATCGAAACCGGTCGTCCCTCGACGTTGCTTGAGCGCAGCGCACAGAGAAGGCCTCGTTCTCAGGTTCAGGATCACACAGGACACTGCAAAGTGACTTCGGGAGAGTTGCCATATTTGTGCTTGTTCCCAGCAAGCGTTAGAACTACGCCGAAACGCAACCGCTCAGTCAGCAAGCACGAGACAACCCTCACTAAGCTCTGCCAGGCTCTTTCCCCTTTTATACTACTGCCTAGTTCCTTACAGTAGTCAAGCAGCACTCAGAACGCGTCCACAAATTGGAAAATTGCACTAGAAAGCACATAATCACTTTGAAACACTAAACAAAAGCAATATGTTAAAAATCCTGCCTCAGGAAGAAAACATCAGTAACAAACAACTTTGAGGCGGATTCCCACGTTAGGGGCCTCGACTTAAGCCATCGGCGTTACCGTTGAGACTCCCCTTTTTGTAACGCACCTCAAAGGAATATTGTTGCAAAGCGAGGCTCCAGCGCAGGAGGCGGCCATTTTTGGGAGAGATGGTCTGCAGCCATTGGAGAGGGCAGTGATCCGTCTCAATGATAAACCTCGAACCGGCTAGGTAGCATGACAATTTCTGAACGGCCCACATGAGACACGCACACTCTTTCTCGGTGGCGCTGTACGCCTGCTCACGACAGGTCAGCTTACGACTAGCATAAAGGACGGGGTGTTCCACTTCTCCATTTTCCCGTTGGCACAGTACAACGCCCATGCCTCGCTCACTATCATCGCACTGAACAACGAACCGTTTTGTGTAGTCTGGCGATCGTAGCACAGGGTGGCTTGTTAGGGCGCTCTTTAGGGCGCTGAAAGCTCTTTCCCTTGTCTCGCTCCAGACGACTGTTTGGGGCTCTGTTTTTCTTAGAGCATCCGTCAGGGGAGCCGCGATATCGGAGTACCTGGGGATATACCTCTGATAGTAGCCGGCGACACCTAAGAACGACCGAATATCGGTCTTCGTGCGCGGTTGCGGGAAGTCTCGCACAGCGGCCACCTTTATTTCATTCAGAGGGGCGGCGACGACCCTGTCCAATCACGTGACCGAGGTAGACAACCTCGGCCTGTGCTAATTGGCACTTGGGAGCCTTGACTGTCAAGCCCGCTTCGCGCAGGCGGGTTAGCACTGCCCGCAAGTGTGCCATATGCTCAGACCAGGATGCGGAGAATATCGCTACGTCGTCTAAATACGGTAAAGCGAATTCTTTCTGTCCGCGCAACACTTTGTCCATGAGGCTTGAAAAGCAGTATGGCGCGTTCTTCAAACCAAAACTCAAAACTTTAGGACGGAATGTTCCCATTGGTGAAATGAACGCCGCATACCTACTAGCCTCTTCTGTAAGTGGAACCTGCCAATAACCCCTGACAAGATCTAGGGTGGAAATAAACTGAGCGCTACTAACTTTCTCAAGGCGCTCCTCGATGTTAGGGATCGGATAAATTTGATCCTTAGTGATGGAATTAAGCCTGCGGTAGTCGACGCAAGGACGAGGTTCCTTGCCCGGTACCTCAACTAAAATCAAAGGGGAGGTATAATCACTCTCACCCGCCTCAATAACACCGAGCTGTAGCATTTTCTTTACCTCAGCCTCCATAATATCGCGCTGGCGGGGTGACACCCGGTACGCCTTGGATCGTACTGGCTCTGGCGAGGTAAGTTCTATATCATGAGTAAGGACAGAAGTCCTACCAGGCCTCTCAGGGAACTGACCTTGAAACTCTTGTAAGAGATGGTGTAGTTCGGTTTTCTGCTCAGCCGACAGCGGTGCTTTAATGATTAGGTCACTAATGACCTGATCAGTGTCTTCCCTGTTCGTCACTGAGCCTAGTCCCGGAAGCTCGACCGGAAGCTCTGCTAACTTGCCCGTGTCGGGCATTTCTTCTCCAGTACCTGGTGCCTTCAACGCTACAGGCTCAGTTTTATTCAGTTCGGACGTGCTCTGAATATCAGCTTGCTGCGCCTCCGACCCTTTTTCATTGTTCGACAACGTCGGCCCCGCAACTACCGCCTTTGCAGCGAGCTCCCGAACTCTCGATCCGGTTAAGGCCTGAACGCTAGCCTCACCAAACAAAAGCCCCTTCTCGTGCAGGAGGTGATCGGACCTGTTCCAAAATGGGTACGGGTACTGGGGGGGCAGCATAGATGACACTACGGCCTCCGTCTCAAGTGCTCCGAAAGTTCCTTCAATAAGCACTTTTGCTACGGGCAGACACACGCTATGAGCTTCCACGGCTTGCTTGATCCATGCGCACTCGCCCGTGAACATATCGGGTTCTACGTAAGAGGGGTGAACTACATCCATTGTAGCTGCGGAATCACGAAGCACTCGGCACTCTTTCCCGTTCACGAGGAAGTCTCGCATGTAAGGCTCGAGAAGCTTCATATTCTCGTCAGTGCTACATAATGACAAACACACGACTCCTCTTTTTGTTTCTGGACACTGCGCCGAAAAGTGACCCGGCTTCTGGCACGTATAACACACGCGCGCTTGCCTCCTCTCGAACCGCTTTCTGCGTTCGGCTTCGGCTGCCGCCGTCTCCTTACGTTCGGTCGGACTGCTTTCACTCGCATCCGCACTACGTGTGTCCCCCCTTGCTCTCATGGGTGTGAACTTCGGCCTCTTAGACTTGGAGCCAAATTCACCCTTTTGACCGTCCTTAGCTCCGCGAGCCCGACGCGTCACAAACTCCTCGGCTAGCTCGGCGGCTTTAGCCACTGTACTAACGTCTGGCCTATCCAAGACCCAGTACCGCACGTTCTCAGGTAACCGACTATAAAACTGTTCCAGCCCGAAACACTGCAGCCACTCCTGCATGTTTGACATAAGCCTGTAGGCAAACTCTGTATATGACTCACTTCTGCCTTTTTCATTTTCCCGAAACTTCCGACGGAACGCCTCCGCTGACAGCCTGTACTTTTTTAGCAGACTCGATTTCACTTGGTCGAAATCCTCTGCCTCCTCCCTCTTCAAGCGAGCGACTACGTCGGTCGCCTCGCCGGGTAACAAAGTGAGCAAGCGCTGTGGCCACGTTTCCCGAGAGAACCCCTGCTTCTCGCACGTTCGCTCAAAGTTAACCAGGAACAAACCAATGTCCTCTCCAAGCTTAAACGGCCGCATCAGGTCAGTCATTCTGAACGATACCCGCTCTCCTGCACCGTGTGCATGACTTCCATTACGAGCGCGTTCCATCTCTACCTCGAGACGCTTCATTTCCAAAGCGTGTTGACGGTCGCGCTGTTTCTCTTCGTGCTCTTTACGTTCGCGCTCCTCTTTTTGCTCTTTACGTTCGCGCTCATCTTTTTGCTCTTTACGTTCGCGCTCGTCTTTCTGCTCCCTCTCCTCAATGGTCTCAAGGCATTCCGACAGCTCGTCATCCTCAGCCTCCAACTCAAGAATAGCCCTTAGCAGTTCTGGTTTTCTGAGTTTGTCTGAGACATCCAGACCCAACTCTCTTGCAAGCTCCAGCAATTTCGGTTTGCGCAACGACTTCAAATCCATGGCTGCTCCGAATGCTGCTTTCTCTACTGCCTACTATTGTCTTGCCGCAAACTAACCCGGCAGCAACGACAACCACAATTACCAGCTCTGTTTCTGACACTAACAAAAGCCTGGCAAAACTCAGAAGAAGAAAGTCCCGCACTCACCAAACCTCGCAGCCAAGAATTCAGCGCAGTCGTTCCGCTGCAGGCAACCAGTCATCACACAGGGCTCGTTGCACTGCTCCCGGATGGTCGTTGTGCTGCTCAGCATACAGTTGACCGCATATCTTCGCTGCTGGCCTCCGTTGTCGCGATCCCACCGCTGGCAACCAGTTGTTGCAAATGGGTTGCAAGCCCCAAGGGTAGCGTTGGCCTGGCGGCCTGGGGCACAGCTGGAAACATCCGAAGGTCCCGGCAAAGGATGAGTCGACTGGCAACAGAACAACTTGTTTATTCTGGCTTCGCAAAAGAGCAGCCGGTCAGGGCGACCACGTTACTCGAAGGAAGAAATCGAAGTCTCTCTTTGGCGTCCGGGGCAGCGGCTTTTATACCCTCGGAGTCGAGGGCAAGAAGGAACGGCTTGGGATGAGTCGCACGAGACGGCGACGCACGGACATGTTGAGACGTGAAGTGACGCGTCCGCCGGGCCGGCGCCGGTCAGACCTCCTCGCCTCCCAGTTGGGGAGCTCCTCTCCCCGGCTGCCGCGCTTTGACAAGCGTGGGCACCAACATGCACACACACACACACACGCACACACGACGACACGTGGCGTTGAAACCTGCCTGGACGCGCTTGGCGGGAGGCGTTACGGCAGCACTGAACGGGCCCAAAATGACCGCCACTTTGAACGAAGCCCCGGCGTCCGTTGCATCCGCGCCGGCTATACCGCGCGTCGTAGGCGAAACGTAACACCGCGTCGGCTGCGTTCGATGGAGACGAAACGCTAAGGCGCCTGTGCTGTGCGATGTCAGTGCACATTAAAGATCCCCTGGTAGTCAAAATTTTTCCGGAGCCCTCCACTACGGCACCTCTTTCTTCCTTTTTTCTTTCACTCCATCCTTTATCTCTTCCCTTGCGGCGCGGTTCAGGTGTCCGCCGATATGCAATACAGATACTGCTCCATTTCCTTTCCTCCAAAGCCAATTTTCAGTTTCATTTCCTTTTCCTTGCATCGGTGGCGCTGGTAGTGAAAAGCATTTTTTCATCTATATGTACAGAGTGGTGCTTGGCGAGAGGCCTCTAGTGGGTCTCGCCCCTTACAATAGAAGGCGGAGTCCCTCATTTCGGGACCCCGTTGGTCCTGACTGCTGTACATGTCCGCCGAACCAGGGCCTGTTGGTCCGATAGTTCCTGGCAGCTGAGCAGAGCCGCCTCCCAGTACTCTCGGGTAGGGGAAGGGTAGATGGGGGAGAGAAGGATTTAGCCTGCATGCCCAAACCATGTGATAGGTGTCGGCCACCTCCCCACAGAATGAGCAGCGGTCGTCAAAAGAAGAGTAAAGTGCTTGAGAACCGCTGGGCACAGTAGGGTGTTTTTAAAGAGCCTAAGGAGAGTTCGTTCTCCAGCTTTGCCCAGTCCCTTCATAGCAACCGTGTAGCGCCGCTGTTCTGCACGATAGTGCTCAGTAATATCTTGAAAAGAAAGAAGAGGGCTGTGCTCTGGGTTAAGGTCCTCTCAAGGAACACCTGGTGCCCGGTAAGTGAGTGTGCGTGCTGCCTGATGGGTGGCTTCGTTACCTGGCATGCCTTGGTGGCCGGGGACCTATATGATTGAGCGATGAGTTGGATCGCAGTCGCGAGTACTGTGGTAAATAATTTGGTGAGCAAGTGGAGTGATCCAACCGAACTAAAAGTTACGACAACCGCCGCGGTGGCTCAGTGGTTATGGCGCTCGGCTGCGGGTTCGATCCTGGCCGCGGTAGTTGGAATTTCGATGAAGGCGAAATTCTAGAGGCCCGTGTACTGTGCGATGTCAGTGCACGTTAAAGAACCCCAGGTGGTCGAAATTTCCGGAGCCCAACACTACGGCGCCCCTCATAGCCTGAGTTGCTTTGGGACGTTAAACTGCCATAAACCATAAACCATAAAAGTTACGACAGGCTCAGCGAGAGTCTGAAAGGATGAATTTAGAGTCGGAATCCGAGGTTGCGAGGGCGATCGCTACCTCCTCCGCCCGAGTTGAGCCAGGCGGTTTGAACGAGAGGCCTTCCACCTGTTTTCTCTTGTGTATGACTGTAGTCGTGTACCATTCAGCCTTGGAGTGGTAGGGGCCTGCAATGTCGACGTAGAAGACGTGTTTATGTGAGCCATGGTGGTGGTGCAGTGCATCCGCCTGCGCCTGGCGCCGGCCATTATGGTCTTCCTTGTTCATCTTAGTCGGAAGGGGTCGAACGTAGAGGGCGTGTCTCCACAGTTCGGGCACTCGAACCCGTTCCATCATATGGTGGTCTTGTTCGATATGTAGCCGGTCCGAGAACCTCCAAGCAATATTCGTGATGCTTCCGTAAGCGGAGGTAAGGAGTCGAGTACAGTATTCGACTAGTTACAAAGGCATGGGCGAGCCGCACCGCATCCGCACTTCGCAATCCTCCTCGCTTGTTGGAAACGCGGTGAACCATTCGGCCCACGTCGCCGCCGAAATTTGCGGAGTTTGGCAAGGGTCGTGCCTGCCTTGCGATGCTGATTATTGAAGAAACCGAGTATTCGCAGCTCCTGCGCTTCACGGATGAGTCCGCTGGCGAGAGAGAGCTGAACGGAAATTTTGCATTTCGGAGAATTTCGAATATGCACAAATTCAAACTTGGACGGGGAGCATTGGAGGCCGCAGTACGTAGCATAGTGGTCTACTGCGCTCGTCGTTGCTTGCAGGCATTACTCCATCTCTCCTATGCTTCCCGTAGTAGCCCAGATGGTGATGCCTTCGGCGTACAGTGCATGCTGAACACCAGCGACACCCAACAGCTGTACTGGGAGGTGCATCATGGCAATATTAAAGAGAAGCGGGGACAACGGAGCGCCTTATGGTGTGGCCCGCGTTCCCACCAAGATATGTGCGACAGGCGTCATTTCCTTCCCTTAAATTGTCCAATGGGCAAGGCGTTTGCGCTGAACGGATGATGGCGATCCGTAAACTCCATTGCAAAGCGGCAACGTGCTGTCGCGCCCGCTCTTTCCAGTCCTGGGTTTTTGCTCACAACGACGCGAAAATTTCCTTGCACTGTAGAGGTACACATCATCGCTGTAAATCGTTTCAAGACAGCAAGTTTCATTACTTCGCAAAGCTATAGAGCTATCACTAATGCACATGCTCCCCCTTCTGTTTAATTATAAAGGCCACATCAAAATCATAAAAGCGGTGTCACATGATTAGTGAGGGTTGGAAATGCGCCCCTTTTCTTATATTAAACTGTTGGCATAGAGCGCGTGTGTTTTCTTTTTCTTCCTTGTGTTGTCTTCGTTGCGCAGATGTTTTTTCAATCTTGAATAATCTCGCCCCACAGGCCGTCAATCTAAAGCATTTCTGAAGTGACAGCCTACCTACGTCTGCGTGACGCACCTCTGCGCAGCTGGCAGCTGTCAAGCTGAGCGAAATAATTACCAGCGCTGTTTGTAGGGTGTCTTTGTCTTAATGATATGCTAAGGCACAAACCGGAGATTAGAGAGTATCATCGTCGGGTGTGCTCCAAACGCGCATTAAAAATTGGCGCTACGTGGTAAGAAGATTTCTGGGCGTTATACTGGGAGCATGAGGTTCGCGGCAGCAGTGAGGCCACGCTGCACAATCTTCGGTTTCGGTTGGCTCTATTTAACTAGCACAGCTTCTTTGCAATTAAACTGAATGTGATTTAGGGTAAAATAAAAAATAAAGGAATTTATTTTACCTAGCGGGAATCGAACCCTAGTATTTTTGCGTGTGAATCGAGCTCATTAACGAGAACGCTATGCAGCGTACAGCGCCAGCGCCAGCGGCACCGATTCAACCACTCATCGACCGCTAATATTAGACGCTGGCACATATGACCTGCTGAATTTTAATGCGAAATCGTCTTATGAACTTTTCAGTAGAAAAACCGGCGCCGTGCTTCCGGCGGCGTTGGCTGAGTGCGGTGATATCATGGCGAGTGCGATGTGACGCATAGGAAAGAAGCATAAGAGCGGCACAGATTAACAGTGTGTAGGTAATGAGATAAGTGAATAAGTAGTGACTGCTAATTAGTGTAAGTTAAGTTCTTAAGTGTAATTGGTTAATAAAAACGACCAGAATACCAAAATGCACTGAGTGTAAATGAAATTTCTAGTACTTGAGTTGGAGAAGTCAAAGTTGTGACCCTTAATTAGCGAATAAAACAGCTAAACTGCTGCGTAATAAAGGTCCAAACGGTGGTACCTAATTACCGAACCCTAATTTGTGAACGAAACAGCTAAAATACTCTGAATTTAATTAAATGAATGGTGCCTGAACTGGAAGTTGTAAAAGACTAAATAGTGTTTTACAGTTATTGACCTCTAGTTAGTGAGGAGTAATTAGTGAATAACCAATTAAATGCCCCGAACGTAATCAAATGAACAGTGCCTTAACTGGAGCTAGTAAAGGACTAAATAGTCACACCAAATTACCAGTTCTAATTAGTGAGAAGTAATTTTTGACAAAAATTAACACAAGATCTTCCAAATGTAGTCAATTCAACAGTACTTGAGCTCGACCTAGTAAATGACCAAAGAGCAGTGCCTAGTTTATGACTGCTAAATAGTGAAAACTAAGAAGTGACTTAAATAACCAAATTTATCTGAATGTAATAACATTGCACAGATATGGCGTTTTGCACAGATATGGCGTTATGGGTATTTGCTTGGATCTCTTCCAGAGTTTCTTGACACTGAGGCAGCAGTACGTTTTGTTGGACAAAGCGAGGTCCCAAAAATTACTTACAAAAGCAGGGTTCCCACAAGGCTCAATACTGGGACCATTTCCATTTCTGTTGTATATTAATGACATCACTGAGCTAAAACACTCCTGATATCACGCTATTCGCTGATGACACAAGCATATTTTTACAGGTGGAAAAATTCAGGAAATAAGAGAGGAGATTATTGCCTATCTGGTAGAATTGTCGCAATGGCTGAAAAAAATAAATTACGGCTCAATGCACAAAAACTAAATACATAGTATTCAGGCCCATCAACAAAAATCCAACTGATATTCAGGTAACGTTCGAAGACCATTACTTGGAAAAAGGGCAGGTGCATAAGTTCCTTGGAGTATGGTTTCAAGAACGTTAGTCATGGAGTTTTCATGTCAATCACCTCATTTCGGAACTCGCGCGTACCGTTGGATGCCTATCGAAAATATCCTATATTTTACCTTTATGGATGAAAAGATCTATTTATTACACATTGCTTTATTCCAAATTGTTTTATTGCATGCTTGTGTGGGGTTCTGCCACCAAAGGTAATTATGAGAGAATATTAATTCTGCAGAAGCGCGTACTTCGATTCTATGAAAAACTACAAAGGCCCAATAAAAAACCTATGCCACGCAACGCCTTTTCTCTAAACATAACATCCTTCCAGGTATAAAAGTATATAATTTAGGGCTAATGCAATATATTTACAAAAAACAGTTGTATGCTGAAAATAATCTGCCATACTTCCTAGAAATATGAAATTAGAAACCCTTAAAGAAAGATTAAAATATTTAGAACTAACTATGGCAAACAGGGTATGGACTACCAAGAAGCCAAAATACTTAACATACACGAATCTGGGGCCAGATCCCACTGCGGTTCCGTCCGGGAACCAGTTCCTTTCGCCTCCTCTCATTGGCCGTCCGTCGTCACGTCCAGCGTGACGAAAAACTTCCGGAGGCGGCTCCGCGTTTTTCGTCTACGTCACGGGGGCGTGGCCACGGCGCCGAAAGGAACCGTTTCGCCGGCCGGCACAAGAACCGCGGCGAGTAGGTCCGTTTCGCGGGAACCGCTGCTGCACGCTTGTAAACAAACATGGCGGCGCCCATTACCCCGTATCTTTTCGCGGCTCTTTGCGGCCGCACTGGGCAGAGCAGACCCAGAAACAGGGAAGATGCATTCGATCTGCCGGAGTAAGATTTCCGCCGCCATTTCAGAGTGAGTAATACCCCTGTCACACGGGCACTTGTAAGGCCTTAGAAATTAAGGTCCTTTGCCCCAAAGGCGCGTGACGCGCATCTACACGGCAAAGCGTCGAGACCTTTGCGATAAAGGTCCGTAGCAATAAAGGCGGCCGTCAGCGGCCTTAAAGTTGCTTAAAGGAGCAACCCAGACGGCAGCGCCAGCTAGCGAGCTCAAAGAATAAAAAATTGACGCAATTTTTAGTTTTGAAACCGTAAAAAATATCTAATTTATCTTATTTAATGGTTAATTTTGCGTTACAGTGCACTTAACCGTAGAGGAGGCTATGACTAAAGACATCCACACTGCTAAGAAAGGACTTGAACGCTTTTCAGCAGCCGCATCGACACACACGTGCTTGCGCATCTCGCTTTGCTGTTTTTTTCTTCGTTTGCTCTTTGTTGTGTGCGTGTTTTGAGTTTGCTTGTGTGCACAAAGACACAAGCAACAAAGCACGCTTCTCGAACACAACGAGGAGCCGAACGGAAAAGTGCGCCTACCGTGGTCGGACCGAGAACGATGAAAAAAAAAAAAAACTTTGTTTCAAAATATCCGTTTCTCACCGTCAGAACGCTCGTTTATTATCGTGATAGCTACTTTTTCCAACATAAACGAAAGCACTCTTATCTGAAGTGCTACCGTCTGCTTTAGTTTCATAATGTTACTAGCGCCGCTTCACACACAGCGGTGACTTTTGGCATTCACGGAGGCCGCGTTCTAGCTCCTTTGGACTTGCCGTGTAGCAGCGTCGCTGTTCCTTTTCCGTTTTCCTCCTTTAGTGCAATAAGACAACTTTACGGCAAAGGCCGAGAAGAAGTCCCGTGTGACAGGGGTATAAGGCGCTGGTGCAAAGGCTGTGTGCTGATCTTGAGGGCCAAATCGGGGCAAAGGGGCCGACCGGACTGCCGACAGAAGCGAAAGTTCTCTGCCCGCTTCGGTTTTTTGCAACCGGGAGGTTTCAGACTTCTGTCGGCAGTGAGGTGACCATCCAACTCTCGCAATCCTCAATGAGCCGCTGCATCAGCGCAGTAGCGCTAGCTGTAACTCGCGACGTAGGCAAGCGAAAAGGGTGGCTAACCTTTACGTCCACGCCAGAGGAAAAACAGCAGGCAGTGGCAGAATTTTTGCACCGCGGCCGAATTCCTGGTGTTGTTGGCTGCATCGATGGAACCCTCGTTGCTATCAGTCCGCCCAAAGGCCTCAGCCCTGGTGAAACGCAGGCATTCATGACCAGAAAGGGCTACTACGCCCTAAATTAACACGATGTTGGTAAGTAGTACGAGTCTGTCCACTCGTTAAAACAAAATCATAATTCGCGAATTTCAGCCGCCTGCGTGGGTTTCGTGCTTTTGTATGCTTAAATTTTAATGCACTCAAAATCGGAGTGAGGAAACGTCATTTAATTGTCGGGTAGCATGTTAATGATACTTATGAGAAACAAATTCTGCCGAGGTTTCCGCATTATTTTCTCAATATATTGCATTCTGCGTCGCAATACAGTTATTGTGGCCCAACATGAAAACAGTTAAAATGGATATATATATATATATATATATATATATATATATATATATATATATATATATATATATATATATATATATATATATATATATATATATATTTAAACAGTGAAACTCGGCAAGGCAACATATAAATGGCGTCATTTATTATTATAATTTCTGGCGTCAAAACATACGACCCTTTCACGAGCCACAAGTGTTCTTCCTCCATGAACTCTACAAGCAGAGTACGCTGTCGCGGCGAAATATGGGGCCCAAGAGGCCGGCGAGTAGCTGCTTCTGCCATTGCGAGTCTTCTTGTCAGAAACGGGACAAAAGGCAGACGACACTTCAACGCGCGCCAAAAAGCTCATGTTTTCCCAGGCGGCACCGCGCGCACGCGTATGCGACCCCATCTACCGACAGAAAAGAGAAGCATGTACCAAAAGAAACGTCAAAATAGTTTTTTACTGCACTCTCTTGCACGTACTGCGACTTCTTGTTAAATAATATGTACTACCATTTATTTGTAATATTTGATTTCTTTTTAAAACAACCTATTTTTTAGTGTACAGCCCCCGAAAAAGCCAGGCAGTCGTGGGCCGGGCTCCCGCGAGGTCGGGCGCTCGCCGATTGGCCGCTGGCTTCCCCTTCTTTCTCCTCCCGTACTTCGCTGTCGTCATTCTGACGTCACTCTGGAAAGGAACGGTTCGGAAACGGAACCGAAGTGGAATCTGGCCCCTGATATTGACTTCAGCCAGCCAATCAAAGCTTTTAAAATAACATATAACGAATTATTGTTCTCAAAAATATTTTTAGAGTCATGAATAAACTACAAGAATCCCTAAACCTCTGTAGATGGCTATCATGTATAGTCTGTAGCTGATATTCTGTTTTTGCACCACACAATACAAGGATCAATTCTACCGGATGGTAGTATTAGAAACTCTAACATACTTTTTTAATTTCCTTGATTTCTGACAACTGTTACTTTTGGCTGTACATGAATGTATCTGTACCCTTTTTCCTTAACAAAATCCCCTAAGTGTACTTGTGTTGCATTGCTCGATTGTATTGTTTAACTGCTGTACTCGTGTTGTATTTGATAGTGCCGGAATATGTTTGTGCTATTGTAACCGCGTAAGTGTTTTATGTCAAGAAAATGTTATTCTGCTGCTGCAGGCTGTACACAATTGGGGGCTAAGGCCTCGTCAAGCTTCCGAGCTTTTAGCCTTACGCCACCCGCAGGGATTAATTGTATTTACTTCCTGCAAATAAAGTTACTTAGTTACTTACTTACTTCCTTACTTACTTAACAGTACTTGACCTGCAGGTAGTAAAGAACTAAATAGTGCCACCTATTTACCGCACCTTATTAGTGAAAAGTTAACAATGATTGAGCGGACATGAACTGCAGGTCACAGTGCACTGATGACTGAATTTTGGGTGTGGTCTGGCCAAAATTTGGGTGCGACTGTCGAACGGGGTGTTGTCCATTACACCTCAATAAAAATTTCAGTCCAATTTTGCATAGGTCAATATTCGGGTGACCGGTGCTGCATTCTGGGGATGGCCCAGTGCAAATTTTGGTTCGAGCCTCGAACGGGGCGTGTTTTATTGCACGCGTATATGGATTTTTTGGGTGAACCGTGCGGATTTCTGGGGGCGGCCCGGGCCAACAAAATTCAAGTCATGGTTGGATCTTGAGTGGGCGAATTTGTGTGTATCATGTATAGGCAAAGTGTCATTACTACGCTTGGCTAAATGTTATAGTGTTCCTATGCAACTGCTACTATGCAGCTACTATACAAATAAACAAGACAAGATTATGCTCGGGGTAGCAGCCTCCGGATTGTTGCTTGCGCACCAAAAAAAAAAGACATAAAGGCTTTCACAACCTAAGAGGAAGACTCCGGGGCACTGCTTAGTAGTAGATATCAACTTAAAGGATCCGCGATCACTTAGCAACTCTGTCAACAGAGCCTTAAAACTCTGCCAAAAGCGGAATTACAATCACCACCCACTAATCGATAGCCGCGGTATTTCAAGCAATTGTAACAATAGGAGAAGTACAACGTGGAATAGCTAGCGCTGATCATGCCTTTAGTCCGCGTGTGGGATGCGGATATAAGACAACAAGCTCGAAATAACTCTTCTGTAAGGCACTGTTTGGGTTTCGGTACAAAAAAGGGCCTTCTAACATGTTCAGGAAAGGTTTTGCTTAAACTCATGTATTCAGAGGCATGCTGTTCACAGTACAAATAAGAATTTACTGTGCTGCTACGCTGTTCGTTGTGTAAACGAAGTCTTTTTTGTCAGTGCTGTGAAGCCACTGCTTCATCCGCAAGCAATCGCGCTTTCCTTGCTGGATCATAAAAACGGCGCAGCCATCATTACGCCTCTTACTGCAGTTAAATGCACAGCAGCCCGGCATAACGCGAGCGTACAGCACAGAAAACAAGGCGTGCTACGTCCGCTGCGCCCAGGCAAGGCGAAAAATGGCGCAAGCCGAAAAGAAAATCACAAGCAAAAACACGGGCGGCGCGCGATCTCATGACAACAGCAGGGAGACCAATGGGCGTGAAGCAAAACCCGGCGCGCAATCAATGCCTGTGACCCGGCACTACAGAGGCGAGGAGGAAGCGAGGAGTTCGCGCGGCGGCGGCGATGTTCTAGGAGTGGCGATAGTTTAAAGTTATCAGGAGAATTTACAATGCGAAATGTGGTGTTCTCTAGTTGTCACAGATGGCGTTGTGATTTCAGCGTGGTAGCAGACCCCACAAAATCTCGAAACAAGACGAGCAAGAGCTAACGCTTTTAAAGTGGCGAGCGTCGCACTCGCAGCATTTCAGGTACCCTTAACGTTAGGGTTTTGCCTAACCATCGAAGCCAACCTCAGTTACGGCATTCTTTAAGCAAAATGAAGTGTGACGGTGGCAGCCATGCAGGAAACCCAGCTGCCGCTGATGAAGGAAATGAAGGTGCTCTTGAGAATTTTTGCCAGAATTCAATGTCATCTTTAGTAACTCGAGAAACTCATCAGGAGGGTACATGCAATTTCTTGTCAACACACTGGGGATTACTCTGGTGTCCTATTGCATAGATGATTATGGGCAACTTATCTGCTGTGACATCGCACTTTATGGTGAACAGTGGTGAATTATGTTTGTTTATGCCTCTGTAAAGCTGCGGTATATAAGGCTATTTTTGTGTCATTTCTTGGACATTTGATCACGGATCGTATAATTATACTGTTGGATGATTCCAGTTGTGTTTTCACAGATGAAGACCGAGCAGTGTAAAGGAAGCGCAAAGGCTCTAGGGCTGCTTTGCTTACTGATTTGGAATGAGAATACCGTGTTGTGCATGGCAGTGAATAGAGGCTCCATAATATTGATTTTACTCGTTTACAGTGCTTCTCAAGTGCTCAGCTTGAAAAAAAAATGTAAGTTGCAGCTGACACGCTAGCAAACGTTTTTGGTTACTGGGTGCGGCCCATATTTTTCAGCAATTACTGCACAGCGTCTCTCCCGACAGGGAGGTGCACTCGGCGCATACTACATCCTCGGTGGGAGCTGTGGAAGTTAGAGCTGTCTGATCTCAGATGAAATCTTTCAACGTGCTGTATCAGCTTGCTTGAGGGAGAGCAGTTACACGAGATGATCTCGTAGTTTTCGAAACTGGTATTTAATTAAACCAGGAAACAGACAACTCTATTGAAACCTTAGCAACAGTAGCTATTTGAAGCGCAATAACCTTCGTGAGCTATGGTGTACTTGAGTGGAGCTACATGAGTTAGGACTAGACCAGATGCCTATGCAGAATCTACCAGTACTGTAAAAGCAGATCTTGAACAGTTGGATACCGTAAGATACAAGGGGGTCTTTATGAGGTCTAGTTGCCGTGGCTTTCCGGATGGACAGCCATCTCGTGGGGTGCTGAGTGATAAAATTAAGGCAGCCTGGTTTTGCTGAAGGAATATTGGAAATTTATTCTGGAGGTTGTACATAGAGTGATGCTCCTGGTGTTCTATAAGCTTTCTTCCACTACTATGGAAAGCCGCCTGAGGACTGTTGGGGCAAATTGGGAGACCATATTACAGATGCTTACTCAAAGCCTTTCCTCAACTTCACGATGAGCAGCGTGCTGTAGTGGAAAGACCTACCACTTTGGGAAAATTAAATCAGCAATTTCTGACCTGCCCGGGCAGAAATCTCCTGGTCTAGATGGCACCACCAGCAAGTTCAGTAAAACGTTTTCCTTCTGCTTTGCGCCTGTTTCGGTGGAGGTTTTTGATTTTCCTTATGGTATTGGTTTTATTGAATCCCACTTGCTATGGGATTACGGGCATACTAGATCGATTTCAACGAGCACGGTTGTAAATCGGTAGAAAAGAGGTGAAGTATATCACCCAATTACCCTCTGTAATGAAATTAGACAATTTTTTGCAAATGTTCTTTGCAATAATCTGAAGTTTTAGGTCATTTAATAAGCTCGCATCAGGAGCACAGTACCAGAAGCCGCAGTATCCAAAGCGGTATTCATATTGCATATTCTTTATTGGAGACAGTATCACATGAGACTGGCCCAGTAGCTGCTATTCAAATTGACCTTCAAATGCGTTTGTTAATTTCGTCGCCATTTACTGTTTGAATTCTTAGAGCATGTAAATATAGGAAGTGATTTCCTCACGGATATAAGTCTGTGCTATAAGGAGTCCTATACTAGGCTAATTTCTAACAAAGCAAGGCGAACCGCATACCGCTGCAGTTATATGTTCGCCAGACTGTCCATTATCCGCTGTGTTTTTGAAACCCATTCCCTCAATAATATTAACAGCGCAAATATCCGTTGTTTCTTCCTGGCACAATGTGAAAGTAAGATTTTAGCCTTTGCTGATAAGATTGCATAGTTTTGTTCAGATAACTAGTTGAACTTGTAGCACTGCATTTCACTTAACAATGGTGTGAAAAGTCAGGTAAGCCTCCAAATTTCGGTAAATCCATGGGATATCTGTTGGGTCATTGAGGTGCTAGGCAAAGTAATTTTAGTGGTATAAGGTGGGACTGCGCCACCGTCGAGTACGTAGGTGTACCTCTGCATGAAATTCGCAACAGTGGAGACTACTGGATTTCCGAGATCATGTCCATGAGGCGACAAAGCAAGGCTGGGATGGGTAGGGAGCTCTCGGCGTTTGCTCGAGCTCAGGTCTACTACATTTTTTTTTATTCAAAAAACTTGCCTACTTCCTTCGGATTCTGCATCGTGCGGGGAAGGAAGATTTGGTGATGCACAGAATGTTCGCCCCCTTCGTATGCCGCTCTCAATGGGAACCCATGCTTCCTGGCCACCACCTTCTTTCTCTAGATCCTAGCAGAATAGGCGTTTATCCACTATTTATGCATCGGTGTATTTCGCGTTAGTTTTTTTTAATGGAAAACCACCCCTTTTTAGTGTCTGTGATCATTAGGCGTTGTATTGCTCATTTGGGTTTACTATTCCCACCGACTGGACACAGTCGTAAAGGGCCTTTAGGAAAATTCCTTAAGGAAGTTTCAGACACCAATTTCATCACTGCGCTCTTCTTTACCTACCAATATAGCCTCTACAGAAGGCAGATGACTCAAGTACTTACATCGTATGTTTCCTATACGGGTTTGCTTTGATTTAAGGGGGTTTAAAGTCTCAAAGCGACTAGAAAACCCGCTGCAATCTGATGTTTCATACTACAAGTTGCACCACACTTTGGACAGTGTAATGCCGAACCTGATCAGGATCAGCGATAGACGCAAACTGCGCGCACCCCAGCAGAAAAACAGGCTGATGGTGCCAATCTTGCTTACTTCACCGTAAGTCGCCTAAGACATTATCTCAGGGGGCCCTACAGGCGCCTAAAACTGAACTGCTGGAAACAGCACCACTTGAGAGCTATGTCTTTCGAAGTCGTGGGTCATTCCCCATGCCTTACAGCCAAATTAGGGTCTCAGAATGGTCAGCGGGGCTGTTGGCTGGCCCTCTATGAGTTTCGCCGATATTTCAGACTTGACGTATCCTCTGCGCCAGTTTTGAAATTCCAGAGGTTCCTCTGCAATTTAAAAACGAGCAGGCCTGTTGTTTATTCTCTGTGATATGGGGTGGAGACAGCTGTGGCTTGTTAGAAAGAATGGGCCAGGCTAACTCTTATGAGCGCAAAGGTGTAGAAAGAGCGACGAAGTGAATGTCGAATAGGAAATTTTTTCTGCTTGTTGGTGTTGACTAAAAGGGTTAGGACGTTTTCTGCCGCTTCGCCGAGAGATGCCTTTTAGACGTGGTCGAACTCTTTCATTGTTTTCATAAAAAGGTGTGCATGTTTCTGAAGTGGTTGTTGTACGTGTCACTTTACGATGCTGCACTATCGGCAATGAATGAAACGCGAACAAGACAGCTGAGGTGGCCACACAAAAAACACCAACATGTTATCGCCCAGAGGAAGAAATACAAGCGCGCCTAACACTTCTGGGAAGACTGCGTTTTCGAAGTTACTGGACTACCTATGTGAGTCCAACGCGTATCTATGTTTGCAGATATTACTTTGTGCCTGCAGGCACACTGTCGCAATCAAAAAAACGTTCCTATACGGATAGGGGCTTTGCGTAGCTATAATCTAACTCTGACGTATTTGTATGGCGAATTGCCGCTGAGGGAGCAGCTTAGGCTAATAACAGGGTGTCCATGCACATTTTCGTTGCTGTTGCGTGCGGCCCACTATAATGACTATCAGAGAATAGATTACTACTTCTGCATCACCTATGACTGTACCAATTTGTGCACTGGGCCTCAATTCTACAAGAAAACGGTCGAGTTCAGCGGGAACCTTAAACAGTATTTTCTACTTGTCACTAGTGAAATGCGGCTCTTCGATTTCCATATTACCAAAAGTACTCTTTCAGCTTTCGTGCTTTTGTTTCGTGCAGTGTCATAGCAAAGAATATTTAGTGATGAATTCAGTAGTTTGACCCAGAGCAGGTATATAACGAGGGAAGAGTTGTTTAAACTTCTCGTCAATTTGGAGCCTATTGCTGGCACTTTAACAGCAAAAGAGGCAGCTAGGAGGAAAACGCAGAAAACTAAGTTTGCAGCAGTGCTTACTGCAAACGATCACTCTTATTTGCGAATGAATGTTCTGTCATTTTTTAGTTTTAACAACACAGCAGGTAGCTGAAGAAAAAACGCATAAAACTGAGTTGATAGCAGTGCTAGGTGCAAACCACCAGTCTTATATGCGAAAACAACTTATTTACTGAAAAAGATTTGCTAAACTAATTTTCTTTTCTTGCATTTAGCCTCCACGGATGCTAACGTATTGGTGCAGGAGCAAGTCTTTTATATGCTTATCTTTCATGCCAAAAGTTATTTAACATCTCACCTTACAAATAGATGACCCTGTACACTAGTGCCAGAGTCAAAAATATATTCCACTTCGATATTGGCCTCAAAATTTCCAATGGATGGTAGTACAAGTTTCCGGTACACAGAAAAATGCAGCTCTCCTCACAGGCAATTCTTAGCATGTAGTCGGATTTCTTCTTGATGCACCAATTAGCAACTCCCAATGACTCGACATGACTAAGCAAAGTTTAATACAAAAATCTTAGCCTCCCTCTAGCAGAAAGTTCTCAGTGATACTGAAGCAAGCGAACGTGTATGCTCTGAGATTGTTGCGGAGTTTTTACATTATTATTTGAAGGAACTGCACTTGACAGGGTTCGTAAGATACCACGCACACTTTGATATCTGAATAGTTTGAGCGGATAAAAAATACGGCAGTCTACTGCGAACGTCGCTTAGGGATGCTATATATAAGCTATACAAAAAAGTTGATCCTTTGAAGTACGAAAAAAATGTGCACCTTATCCATCCACCCATGCGCTATGCTTACTTGCTTATTGTCAATAGTACAGCAAAATACGCAAAATTCCAGGGGTGCACTTAAGTCTGCTTAAGTGCAGCAATGCGAAATCTTTTCTCTTACTGCGCGTCTTTCATCCCTCATGAGCGTCCGCCATCTCGCCTTCGTCCTCCGCTAGAAGAGCGCCGTGCATTGCGAGGGGGGGGGGGGGGGTGCTTTAATTTGGTGCCGCACGAAGGCGCTACGGCTGCACTTCCGTTAAGCTCTTTCGGACACGCTCTGCTCACAATTTCCATTCACACCGCCTGTCCACTTCACACTTGTTCCTTGCAAAAAGGGAACAAAAATTACGGGCATGCTGAAGCCAAAATTAAGAGCCGAATGCACTGCATTTATAAACAACGTTGCTCCTAGTGTAGTATATGTCTCTGCCAGTTCTTTACCTCCAAACCACCATGTCATTTCCACACACACCCATATTCATGGGCAGAGTGTAAAGATATAAGAGGTGCACCTATAGCGCCGCTTGCTCTGCGCTCTGAACTTTGCAGAGTAAACCTCGCAGTTTGGCTGTCTGCCTGCAGGGGCGACGTTGAGGAGCGAGCGAGCTTGTCATACGGATTGCTGTCGCCCGCTAGCGCCAAGCGCGTCGTTGAGCGCAAGTTGTATTAAGCACAGACTTATATGCTACGTTTAGCGATGTGCTTTGGCTAAGGGATCAGTGCAGTTTCACTCGGGGCGTGTATGGTACTGTGGTCGGTGATTTGATGCTTTAAGGACGGGCCGAAAGTGCTGAGCTCAGCAGTGCACGAAAGGTCACTAGTCGTGCCAAAAAAAAATACTGTTTTCTTTACCCAAGTGCGAAGAACGACTGCAAATATACAGAAGTGCCATACCAAGTAAAGGCCGTTCCCTGTAACCTTCGTTTCATATACGAGAACTATTTTGGTCCTTATCTCGAGTCAAAAACGTGGATCCACTAAAAGGGTGAGGTACTCGAAAGTTTCAATTGCGTCGACCACGTTTTGCGGTAGGCAGTGCGAACAAGATCTGCCGTGTGCGCTGCACATCTGTCGAAGGTCTACAAAGAAAGAGCCGTGCTCTTAGACACAATCTCAAGGTACGAAAAAACGTCATGTTCCTGAAGAGCCGCCCGACCGCGCAGAAGAGGAGGTGGCGAATCAAGAACCCTCTACGGAGGAGATTTCGGCGGAATCAAATAGGGGTAGCTTACCGTGCAGCTTCAGGACCTTGTTAGAAGTATCATCGGATATTTTGCCTTCGAACTCTCGAGTGTGTCATCGATTGGAACAAACTGAGAAAGAAGCGTGCACGTTTTGAAAATTGAGCGTGCATGAAATTTCCTGATCACTCCTCTGGGTAGACACTGCCATCATGTGCAATCGTTTCGACAGGATCGCAGATGTTGCTGGGCATAAGACGATGAATGTTGCTATATTGGGAAAGGGAATCAATAAATTTGAGTTTTCAAAGTCATCATAGCAAGGAGACATGAATGTGGAAACTTCGCAAAAAAAATGCAAGGTAAGTATGCGTGCCAAATTTGTAGTCATCTTCGCGCGCGTTATGCGCGCGGGAGACACTTTGTCCTGCAATTTTTCATTGATTTCATGTCGATAACAAGCAACCGAAGCAATTTCTGCTTTGATGATATTCCAATGGCTCCCTAATGCGCACGTTATGCGCTTGTGAGAGACGTCTTGATATAAGGTCTAACTTGTGAAGAGCTGCATTGATTTCTTGGGAGTAAAAAGTAACATAGAAGCACCTTCTGCTCAGCTGATATCCGAGTCACTGCTAAATGTTAAGGTGACGAAAACGAGTAATAAATACCAGAAATGTCTAGAAAACATGCGTGTCATTTTTGTTTAATTTACTCATTCTGGCTGAGCTGTGTATTTGAACCGGTTTGTTCTCATTGCCTCTCGACTTACATTGCACCAATATACCACCGTTTTGTTCTGTCACATATATTTCCGCTTAGTTTACTTTGCCGTTCTTAACCCATAGGTGTTGAGGGCGGCTCACCGCCTGCTGCGCCATCTGGCCGAGCGTTCGTACATGCATGCATCTAATATTCTTACACCGTGGTCAAGCGCTGAGTTAACCCGAGGAGAAGTTCAAGCTTAAGCTAATTGGTAAGTCCCGATTTGGAGGGGGGGCGCAGCGCGAGCGAAACGAGGCTATGAGAGGGCACAAGACCACAGCTAAACTGTAAGTGAATGAATTGAAAGCGACTATCCAGGAATCAAATTCCTAGTCTTATCTCTCCACCTATTTTGAGGAGGTGGCAAGATGCGAAGATAAAGTGAACGAAGATAATTTAAGGGCTAAAAACGATCTACGGAGCATCGAAAAAAAATAGAATGCATACCCCCCCCCCCCCCCCTACCCAAAGCAACACCGAGCGATTACTCAACGTTTAGCAAAATACATTCTTTCCACAGTAAAATAACCCATGTGTCACTGACGAACTTATGGCTTCCCAACTAGTGAAATCTTTCAGTTGCATGTTAGCGCTTATCGAGTGTTTCTCTAATGTCCTTTTTTCGCGGGCGCTCATCCTCCTCCATATCAACCTGCTTCTCTTGACCGCTCTCTGCTTCGCACTGAACCCTTGTTTCATCTATTTTTCATTGCAGGATAAGAAAACACGTGATATAAAGTGTCATGGTGAGCAGGTGGCACTTGATTTAAATAGAAATGAATTAACGTATTTGCAATGTCTAAGAGTAGCAAGCTTCCTCACAACGTTGTGTGCATGTTGAGCGGTACAAGGACGCGTTAGCTTGCGACATCGTCGCCCTTTTGATCAATCAGGGTCTTTTTAAACAGCCATAAACGCGAAATAGCAAGGCGTGGTCTAATGCTCTGGAACTCATAATGCACCTTATGGCCTCGTTTAATTGCAAACGAGGTGGCTCATTCACACATTACTCCTGACCCACTTAAAAGGCAAACTCGCTGCACAATTTCAAGAAGGTGATATGAAGAAACAACTCCGGCCACTGGTTACGAGCTTTGGGAAATGACATTTCAAGAGGCAATGTGTTATTGACATATCTTCTTGTGCCTTTTGCGCCTGCCATTCTGACTGAAATATTGACTGGAGTAGTCTTGCATCGGAAATATTACCGTACAGTACTTGAACTCATGAATGTCCACATTTTCGCTCAAGGACGAGCAGAATGATCATGAGAAAAATTTAGGAGTTCATTACGTATGTCCGAGTCCCAAATAGTTAGTGTGTGCTTTCGAGCTTTAAAATATTCTTTAATTGCGGCGAAGGAACAAGCGACAGGCGGCATTTTTTCCTTCCTTCTGATAGAGTAACGCAGGTACGCATTTGCTTGAAAGTAATTTGGAAGATTCCGAAAATGTTTAGCATTTACAAGCTGCAGTCGCGTCTGAGGTGAACGCGGTAAGAAAAAAAAGCCAGCATATGAATTCAGGCTTGCTGAAAAGCATCTCACATTCTAGAACTGTTTTAAAAAAAACAGCACGAAGGTTCGAAGCAAGGCTTGAGGTTACACCCATGGCACGCAAGCTCTCTTAATGGCATGGTTTTTTTTTAGGGGGGGGGGGGGGGGAATAGAAGACGGGTCATACAGACCACTGCTTTTTTTAAAAGTTCGCCCATTCATGCCAAACTAATGCAAAAGCTAAAACTGATTTTACTACCTACAGAAGAGCGGTGGCAGGCTGGGAGCGAAGTCGAAACCGGACCGGTGCAACGGGCTCAGCTGTCACCAGAGACAAATGGAGTCCTGAATCAGGGACCCCATCTACTTATACTGCTTTTTTCTTGCTGGAATAAAATTTAGGCACGTGCCACTCCTTGAAACGCCTTCTAATCGCTTTCAAAAGGATCTTGCCACCGGTATTGTTATGCAAATGAAATGGTTTCTACAAGAAACGTAGTAAATTTACAACTTAAAATCAATTATTTTCCGACGCGTCCTAGATGTGCAGTATGTTTCACCCCACACATGAAAAGATCGTCTGCTCTGAGGCACAGCACAAGACTAGAACTCTGTTTCGCATTAAAAATTGCCACCTTTCTGCAGTGCGAGTTTCCCTAAAATATCGAAACGTCACATATAATTAGGTTCGAGTTTCCTATGTAAGAGCGCATTTACACGCAAAAGTTCTCTAAAATTGTCGCGTCGGGTGCGCCTAATTGGGTGAAGGTAGCTGTAGGAAGTAACTACAAGTCCGTTTTCACCACTGTTTTGTTTTTTTTTTTCGCTGATTTTTCAGCTTTATAATGTTTTACAGTGCGAGAGATTTTCAGGGCAAGGGAAAACATGTCCTACTGCCGAGATTATCCTGGCTTGTAGAGGGATATTTAAGATACAAAATTAATTACATGATTACTAGAAAATTATTTGCTTTATTGAATATAATGACAGCTTTACGTGCTCTCCTATATAATAATGTCTGCGCCAAATTCCATGACAGAGCACAGTATTTAGGCTTACGGATGAGTAAGAGCAGTCTGGAAATAGTTTTTCTGGTGTTGGTGAAGTGCCAGGACATAGAGTATGTAAATAATGCATGCCGGAGAGCTAGGAATACGCATTAAAGTGGGTAGTGTAGTATCTAGTTTCAAGTCTCCTAAAATTAAATTCCTCAAATTCCGTCCGCTGCCCTGGAGAGAATGGTACTTCAAAAATGGCGCGATGCTCTTTTTGTCTGATCCAAGGGAGCTAAGTCGCTCTTTGGCACAGTTATTTGACAAAACATTGCAGTTCGCTTAGTGAAAAAAAGATAAAAAGAGGAGAAATGACTCAAAACAAAACCGCACAACACGTACTGGGCAAAAACGAAAAGACACGCTTTATGAGACACTCACCACTCTCAGTTGGCTCCCCGAGATGGACGCACACAGAACTGGCAAAAAGCACTCTGAACTTGTTGACTCCTGCATGGTATAAGTGGCCTGTCGTTCATTAAAACAGAAGAAAAGTGGAAGGATTGATGTTAGAAGTCTAGAGTGATTGAAGCAATGTGGCATAAACTACTACGAAATATTGTGTACAAACCTCTTCTCTCCGTTAATTTGCAAGCATGGTTCTCAACTTGATTTCTTCGCTTTTATCTCGCAAACGAACGTACATGTTTTATTCGACTATACCGAATAAACCAGGTGCGAAGGAAACGCAAGACTTGTGCAGAAAATTTTGCCGACAAGTACTGGTCTTCAACACGACACATATGCTTGTGTACATACCGGGTGTTTAAGCGAACACTTTCAAAAATTCTTAAAATTAGGCTATTCTAAAAACAAATGAAAACTCTTAAGAAAGAAATTGTTAGTTGCGACAGACGTCATTAGTACCAACGTGTTTATTAGTAATTAGTTAATTATATTCACAAGTTCTTTAGAGAAGTTTGGCGGTTTTTCTCAATGGCGATTTTGTAGCCGCGGAGGCAACAATGCCATACTAGCTTTTAAAGCGAAGAAAAAGTCGTTTTATAAACAGTTGCAGCGCAAAAAAGTCTAGTGGTCTTTTCCTCTCGAAACAGACAGCGCATGAACTACGCATGAAGCTTAGTGCAAAGGCAACATCCGCTGGTGGTGTGCTGCAATGATGGCAGATTCCAATTCGAAATGTACGCGTTATTTTCCCTGGCTAGAAAGCCTCAACGTTTAGCTTAAGCAATGGCCGGCGCTATCTTTTTTTTCATCGTCGGGCGCAAGAAAGAGGCCAGTGATCGGAAACTACGCAGCCGTGGATTTTAATAACGCTGATAGACACTGGCCTGGCGCAGTTACCACCAGACGCACTTTCCATATTTTTTTCCTTATGAGGCGAAAGTGTTTATTGGTTTATACTTGCGGACATAACCTTGTCCGGTCTCAGGTTATCTCCGGTATTAAGTAATGTCACACCGATGACTAAATTAACTCGATATGAAAAAAATTCCTTGCGCATGGGGGGATTCTAACAACAGTGCTAACGACTGCGCTACTTCCTGCGAACATACACGCAGTTCTTGTCTAGCGTTGGGACTCTTGAGAGTGTCTGCGGAAAGAGCGAACCAGACGTATGCCACCCAAACACCCTCCAGTGTTTCCAGAACTTAAGATTCACAACACAATTGTGCACTTAATCAACATGTTAACCACACATCAATGACACAAGCAGGAACACCGCTCTAAAGGCTTTCGCCTCACCGCACTTTGGGTCAACAAAATGCCCCTTGAATTTTTTTTATTGCGCTAGCTTTGTTAAAGGAATAAAGCCACGCTTTTACGACAGTGTAGCACTTCGAAGACTACTCTACACGATGTGCACCTGTTGCTTTTGTAACTGCGCAGAACAGCTCTAACGATATTTTAATGTAAAAATCAGCCATGCCAACGAGAGGAGAGGTTGCACCACAGTGGTCTTCCTCATCAGCGCCAGCTGATAGACCACTACTGGAGAGCCGCCTTCGACGCTAGTTTCTCACATTTGGGGGAACCACTCGAAAGAATTCCAAGGACTAATTAAAAGTTATTCTCTGTCTTTGTGACAGTGCGCAGTTTTGTTTAGTAATGCCGTTCTCATAGCATGTAGCTCTGAAGAGATTTTTTTATGTGGCACCGGCTTGACAGCTAAAATAAATGAGGACTCCTGAACGGAAACCTGTTTGTCACTGCAGCGCGACAAGCTCCCATCCAAGCTGTTCTAAGAAGTGGTAGCCTATGATTAAGAAAATTACACTTCATATTTAACATCTTTGTCTTTCCCTCCTCCTCTTTATCTATCTATCTATCTACACTTCATATAGTTAGCAGTTTTCAGTCACATAACAAACATCAGTGAACAAAAATGGTATATTTCAATGTTTCAGTTCGTTGCAGTCCTATTCGGGCACTGCACGAAAGCGATAGCATTTCGGAAGACAGGACACAATTGCTGCATGATGTGCTCAAATTGCTTTCTGTCAGTTGCGATGCAGAGATGAAGGCACTTTCTCATGGCATTTATAGAAGATAAAAGCTTGTGACTGGGAATGTTTTCGAGAGATATTCTTACACGTTGCTTCATATCCTAGAGGTTGGCTGGTTGCGTATTGAAAACTGGATTTTTAACATGTCTCCAGAGCAAGAATTCAAAGGGGAACAAATTGGGCGACCTAGGAGGCTAGGCTTTGGTTCCTCAACGCCATATCCACTGCTTGGGAAAGAACTCTTCAATGAATTGCCGAGCCAGAACAGGAAATTGCGACGGGCCACCGTCGTATTGGAACGTTTTTTCAGCACATACAGCGGCAATTCTGAAGCGCACTCGGAGACGACGCCCTATAAAATGCACTCTGTGTATTTCTTTCCAGTAATGTTGCCGTCGATGAACTAATGACCAACAATGCGGCCGTTATAAATCCCACAATAAACGTTGGCTGACCACTTTACTTAGTTTTTACGGTCACGAAGCCAGCCGTAGTTCTGAGCGCGCCAATACTGTGCGTTTTGCAGATTGACATTCGAATCCGTGCAAGTTTGATCTCGTCGGTCCAACGCACTTTGTCAAAATCAGAATCTCCGTCCCCTTGAATGAGAGACCAGTTACAGAAATTCAGCCGTTTTCGAAAGCTGTTTCGTCTGTGTTACTGGTGCAAGCACATATTATATGGGTGGTTACTTTTCCTTGAAAGTGAGCTCCAAACTTATGGTAACAAGAAAATTCAAACAGCGCTAGACAACAGGACCATAAAGGGGAGGAGACAAACACGAGAAACACAAACCCGCCCAATCTGCAGTCCTTCCATATTTATGTTTGGCTTGCTCCATGTGCGCTTGCAATTTCCTTTCCGCTTGGTTCCGGCCTGACAGCGACGTATGCCAGCACATTGATGTCAAAATCATCGGTTGCACTAGATGATCCCTTCATCTTTTGAGCATTGACTGATCATCTTGCCTTGAATCGAATATATACCGATATGAATATGTGGTGAGTTGGCACGCGACGTCCCGGATGTTGGACAGCCTGCAGTCTTGATGTAAGCTTCGGGTCCGTCATCATGCTCGGAAAGCGAGCACAATGTCTACTTTCTCGGCAACGGAGTACTATAGTTTCGCTTGTGCATCCATTTGCACAGCGTTCACGCTGGGGCGTTGAAATCTTCTCACATGAACCAGCTTACATTCGTGGTGTTGCAAAGGTTATGTCGAACGCCCACTTCCAAGGCAAGCCCCTCAAAGGCACATGTCAAAGCGTTTGTAAAACTGGCTAACAGAATGCAGCCACTGCCGCCAAAGCCTTGCGTGCTGAGCAGACGAACCTTTATTTTTCTGATGTGCTTCCTAACTCGCACTGATTATGTACCGATTAGTGCCGAGATTTCTTTCCACGGCCTGGGTGTCCGATATATAAACGCGAGGACATTGAAGCTGACATTCACCATTTACTGTAGGACGGCCCTGTTCTCAAGCTTACAAGGATCCGGCATCTGCAGGTTGCGGGTCTTTCATCAAGCAACCCTGGTTCATATATTGCCTGAACGCAGGGACCATACCATCGCTCTCTACTGGACTTCATAAAATCAGCTAGCCTTTTTCCAGTAATTTATCATTACTACATCTTTCATCACACCATTGCCCATCATTGATGCCCTGAGGCAATAAATCTCGCTTAAAAAAAGAACTTGGTTTTTGGGGGAAAAGAAATCGCGCAACCTGAGACAAGCGTCATTTCCTCTTTTTAAACCCAACTTTGCCCTTCCTTCCCTTAAGGCGCGGTTCGGCTGTCCACCGAGATATGTGAGACGGCAGTCATTCACTTTCTTTAAAAACAACTTTATTTCACTTTCCTTCCCTTAGGGCGCAATTTGGGTGACCACCGAGATATGTGAGACATACGTATATTTCTTTCTCTAAAACCAATTTTCATTTCATTTTCCTTTCCTTGCGGGTGCGGTTCGGTTGGCCACCGAGATATGTGAGAGAGCCGTCATTTTCTTGTTTCACCTCTAGCTACATTCAAATTCAAACTTGCGGCCCCGCTCTCGGCTCGAAAAGTTGGTTTAGAGAAGCTTTTGGCTTCAAAAATGTAATCTGGCCGGCAGCGCCTATTAAGGCTCTCGACATGAGCAGCCACATATTTGACGATGACTAGCCTCTTTCTTGCTCAGCGATGACAGAAAGACAGCGACGACCGCGGTCTAAGCGGCCCGTTGAGGCTGCCTAGAACCGGAAAACACTACAGCCAGTTCGAATTGGGTGTCGCAGTGATTTCATCCCGTCATTAGCGGACGTTGCGCTTACACTAGGTTTCCGGAGAACCTTGTGCCCCGAGTTTCTGTTTCATGCAGAAAACATCGGATCTTTGTGGGCTCGAGGGCTTTCAAGAATGATTTTTCGCTTAACTATAGACTAATGTAGCATTGTCATCTCCACTGCTACTAACCGTTGGCGAGAACCGCCAGACATCGATAAGTAAAAAGGTAAACTATATATTAATTAACCTGTAACAGACTGGCACGTCTTTCACTCACTTACGCCTGCAGCGACTAATAGTTTCTCACTAAAGAGTTTTCCTTTTCCTCAAAAAGCCTATTTTAAATTTTTTTCAATTTCTCGCTGAAACACCCTGTACAACGAAAACAGGTTTGCAGTGGTAAATGAACCTGTAGCAAGTATGTTAGCTTGAGACGAGCAAGAAACCGATTAAGCCTATTACGGCGTAGTTACCATTTATACGCTGCCCAAAATTACGTCCTGCACTTCACTATGCAGTTATGATTGGACTTTAAAAAATAGCTCACGTGCAGGAGCATAGATCAAGAAAAAATTTCTGATATATTTATTTCCGTACGAATACTAAACATCTACACCTGTTCTTTGATCACATCCGCGTATGTTATAAAATATTATGTACTATTTTTTGAATACAAATGGACCTCTGGCTGATAGCATTCTCTTCGAGACTTATCTTGCTTGTTTTTTTTTTTTTGCGGTTTCGCGCGGGTTCTCGTGTCCCAAAGCGACTAAGCGCCGTATGCCTCAGGGCATTTTACCACTTGGGGTTCATTATCATATATTCACATCACACAGTACACGGGCTTCTAGAAAATCGCCTCCATCGAAATTCTACTGCCGCGGCTGGATTCGAAACCGCGTCTTCCGGGTCAGCAGCCGAGCGCCATAACCACTGAGCCACCGCGGCGGCTGTTTGTTTCGTGTTTATTTGGGCGATAGAGAAAATCTCTCATGCAAAGTACGAAGTGGAGCCTTTGAAATTGCTTGGTTGAGGACGTCAGTACATATGGTTGAGGAATTTTTTCCGCCGTAAGTTACGTTACTGCCAAGGGGAGAAAACAATAATGTCTTAGGTTTTTACAGTTTTCTTAATGCAGCAAAGAAAATTTTGAAGTCCTTTTTTATTTGCTTTCAGTGAATCTAGTCGATTTATTAGGTTTTACTGCAACAGAACGATGCTTGCACAGCGAATAAGATGCAGCATCATGGCTGAGCGCGCTCTTCTATTTTCGCTGGAAGCATCATCTACTATAAGCGCACATTTTTTTAAAGAACAGTATTGCTAGTTCCGATTAAGAATAGCCACTCTGCAGCAGCTACATAAAGTTTCCTCGAAACCAGTTAGATATTTAGCAGTGTTTAAATCAGGCTAGAAGGGCTAGCTCTGTGTCTGCACGTAGTTTTTTTACGAATAAACCAGGAGTGCTGAAACTATCCTGCGCATCGCCAAGGTATGGTTTGCGTTTTATACCAGTTACAGAAAATTTCGAAAGATGTGAGACAATTGGCATGTGTAACCATAATGTGTTTTATTAGCGGTATGGGCACGCTTCTTAGTGCCGCGAAAATAAGCATCAATTAAGCCATTGAAGCTGACAAATGCAGCACCACAACGAACGAAAGATGCAGAATCACACGCATCGGCACACTCAGATATTATTGCCGATCGTCTTACCGCGCGACTTATTTGTGTGTCTTATCCTGCGGCTCTACAAGCCAACCTTTTTGCAAGCTTGAAGTTGTTCTCGAAACCTAATTGGCGTTCAACTTTAGCCTCACGGACGTGAAACTAACCTGGTTTTCGAGGTGTGCAGAATCTGCGGGCTGAGCAAGGCTTGCGCCAGCAGACAGCTGCTAGTAGAAGGTTTTTACATTTTTTTCGAGAATGCTGCGCACCTCCACAGGCACGCAAGCAGTAATGTGCCGTAAAGGAAGAAGACCGGTACATTCTGATATTACTCGGAAAAAAATTCATCAAAATATTGCGGTAATCCCTGTCCACTTAGCCAGTGTAGCAAAAGCGCGAGTAACTTCCGTCCGTACTAATTGGAGAAACCTCTGCTGAAAACATAACTCTCTCCCTACCCCCGCCGCCCGTTATGAGCATAACGGAAGGACGAATTGGCGCTAGCGTTTGTAAATTCGAACAATGTCTATCCACAAGAACGCTCTGAAAGGAAAAAAAAAGATCTCTGTCTCTCTCTCTAACCGTCTGAAATTTTCAACGGCCTCGCATTCTTTGCGTTTTCCGCGCACTCCGTGAGTCGCATTATCTCGGGAGCTGTTCCCTGCTTTTCTACGTCGATCAGAGACACTGGCATCGTGTTCCTTCATGTGTTAGCGATGCCTGTGTGGTGGTAACTACGATGGTGTTTGCTTTTTTTCTCGTGGCCTTCGAAATTGCGAAGACCACAGCGAAGCGCGCAAGAATACGACAGGAACCGCTACCAGCGTCCGCTTTCTCTGAAGCCAACGCTCATTTCTGCGCCATGGTTCATGAACTAGGATTTACTCGCTGCTGTTGGGGAAGCAGTCATGCTGATGACGAAGCAGACAGAACGAGCACTGTTCGTGTTTTTTCCTATGTTATCGCCTGCATTCTTATCACTAGCCCCTTTAATTCATAACGATCCATCAACTAGTCCAGCTTTCTGCCTTCCCAGCCACCGCAGAGGCCGCTACTTTTATACTGGCTATGAAACTTTTTGATATAGAACAAAATATCAAAATTATGATATTGCCAGCAGCATTGTAATTCATAGGTCATTGTATTGTCGGTGTGTAGATAACTTTTATGTATCCGTAAATATAAAGCGTTTTGTTCGGGTTGGTGCATGTACGACATCATTTACTACAGTACCTAGTGTAATTCAACCTTTTTCTTTCCTTTATTTTACCCCGTCAGTGCAGTGTATTTCTGAACGTCTGATTCTCTGTGTGAAATATAGGTTCCAATGCCTCGGCAGCAGTTTGAATATGCCTTTTGCTTCATCTCTCCAGAGATGACGGAAATATTGAATGTATATATGCATATACAGTCGCGAGTGAAAAACTACGCCCATCCGTTTTGGCACAATGACGCCACTCGAGCCATGAAAATCGCACCGCGATGCTGGCGCGGCGGTGTGCTTAGCGAACACACCTGGCACTTTCGTCATCAGCGTGTTCGCAACCGCAGTGCCGAGCGTTGTTATTTGCCGCTCCAGTGGCACGTCACTAGTGCTACTCCTTTTTGCTCGCGACTGTAGACCTTATCCGATTCTGTCGAAAATAAATGAATAAAATGAAACATCAGTGCCCCTTTCGGCGATCATCATGGGCTCACGCCTCACCGACCATAATACGATTACGCGGACTCTAGGCACTGAGGTTTACGCTTTAGGTCGTGTTCTTAACAGACGAGGAGAGCTGCTACCTTTTCCCCGTTGTACCCTAAACCCATGCATTCACAATGCACTCAGACCCAGCGCCTCGACCGCCAGGTTTATCCACCACTACTGAAGCTCGTCACCTTATAGGAAGCCTACAGCAGGTGTGGAATTTGCAAGAATAATTTTCCAAATCATTAAACAATGTACAAAATCTATCCTCCCAAACACCGAAACGCCTTCCCTTGGTCCCATGCTACTGTGACGCTCTTTCATACATCGTGGGGGTACCAGGTTAAACCACAACATTTACAAATATAGAACACGTCATTCGAACAGCGGGTGGTAGAACGTACCAGTTTTACCTTAGAGAGACTTGATCACTCATTCGATAGGGCACTTGTCGACCAAGTCCACTGGGTTCCTTAACTGAGGAGCCCAGCAACCAGTTCAGTTGACGCCTTTAATAGGTCATTAAACATTTTGCAGCGAAGCTCTGAAACACCCGTTCATGGGGAGAGCCACGTCGCTGTCGGCGTAGCCGATTGAATGACAGTACTGCCACTAGCTCCTAGAGGGCGCCAGAGCAGTATACAGCGTACGCACTGTGGTTCATCCCCACATAATCAGCGGAGGTGGGCGGCTAGGGGACGGGAGGTTTCTCTAATGGGCAACCGCACGCGGCAACCGAGTGGTTTCTCCTTAGTCGCGCCATGTTCTGCTCTGTTGGCGGGTATTGGAGAAATGTTGCCTGACTACTAACTTTTCTAGTGGCGCTTTATCGCGGCTAAACACTACGACCTGGCAGTTGGCAAGCCTTGAGCCACCTCGGGGCCCCCAGATGTTTTGTCGTCTTCACCTCTCGTGCTGCCTGCTGCCTTGTGCGTCCCAACCCTGTCTTGCGCGCATAAATACACCGAGCAGTACCTGCACAGCGTACACTGTAAAAAAAAAAATGCTCCGAAGTACAGAGAAACCCGCTGGCAATGCGTTGCCGGAGAGTTTTCCGCAACATGAGGTACGGACTAAATGTCAGAAACAGAGACTCCGTATGACGACTGTCACATTCTTGGTAAAGGAAAGTTACGCCATGTTATGCACGAGACCGAAATCGTTTTTTCAGAACGAATGCTTCTGCATTGTTCTTATTGGAGTTTCTGCAATGTGTATGCATACTTCCTCCGTTCACTCGGAAGTCATTTCGTCTAGAGCGGAAATTCTGTATTGTAATTATGTACTTTCTGTTGTACATGAACACGTGTCTTCGTATCACTTCTGCCCACAATGTTCACTGCAGATATAGCCGTCCAGGTGCCGAAGAAATAAGTATTATGTACAAGGCTTTCCTTTACGCATATTATGTATTGCATACGTACAAAGAATGCAGCTTAGAATGAAAGAGTGGTAAGTGTTTGGGTGTGTACAAGTACATACGTTTTATTTTCATGACAAACTACACACATTGTACATCTGCACATTGCTGTCGGATCTATCTGAAAAGCATAAAAATATCCTCATTGAGTAGTCCCACAACATCAAATATAAATTTCACAAATACATTTCAACCATACGCTAATGAACAATCGGCTTTCGTAGAAGCTTGCAAAAGCCATTCACTGAGAACCAACCCATTATAATTTATTGCCAAAAATTCATTTCTCATAACAGTCCAGAAAGAAGCAGACAAAATGCGCTTCCCAGGCGGCACTGTTAGCATGAAAGTCTTTACGGTTGTCTGTCATTTTGTGCAAATAGAAAGTAGCTCAGGAGAGGTGCCAGATACAAAACAATGCAGGTGCCTTTCTGTACATAGTACTCAATGCACAACTTAGCGAGCAAGGAACATTGGTAAGATCTGAAAAAGGCCGGACACTTGCCGAATTTATCGTCCATCTAATTTGTTATAGGCAAGAGAAGACGAAGGAAAGTCCCGCACCCAGTTTATATCCAGTTCCCGGGCCGAAAAACGCAGTAACATCGAAAAGTTCACTTCAAAGCGAGAGGCTATACTTCAGAGCGTGCCGCCATGTTGGCTGTCGAGCATCTGCTGCGTACACTATGTGCTATATGTTTGACGTCACCGTCTGGTTTCTTCGACCCTTTTCGCTGCATCCGAACCGCCACTTCCGCTTCCGGCGTTTTGACCAATCAGGTGTGCCCGTTGCGGCAGATTATGACGCTTTTTATTATGACACAAACTTGGAATACGGCCCCAGGAAGCGCACTTCCCCCAAACCGCATGTTTTCACTCATAGTTTCCATTATCTCAGCACGTGCAAGGAAATGTACTAATATCTGATGTCAGTGAAAATGCAGTCACACGTACCGGTTGCAGCTCACTAAGGCATTCCAATATCTCTGCAGTGTGCCTCACGAGGAACGAATGCTCAAGTTTTCAAAAAGGGCTCTTTGCAGAAATTTAACCAAAGGCCGTTGCCATGTGAATCTTTTCAAAATGATGACCCAGGAAGACGAAGTGTCCTCATGTGTCTGATGCAAAAGAAGGATAAGGCATGAATCTTTCTGCTTCTTGAACAGCTGTGATACGTTTTTTACTGGTACTGCTTGGCGCAGCTTCAGTCTCCTTCTTGACATTTTGTATAATAATTATATATCTGCGAAAGATCTTGCTAGCAAACTTTTTGACACTAATGGAGTAGCAAAAAGACCCATGTCCTAGGTCTTTTTTTGTAAGACTAAAGGAAGACTAGCCTATTAGGGTCTGATTATGAAGAGGTCCATGTGGCAACAAAATTTGAGAGAATTTCTTCAAGGGCTCTGTGTTCTGATGCCTAGGAATTTCTCATGAGGTGCCCTGTAGATATATCACAACACTTCAGTGAGCTGTTACCGGCCCTGTGAGTGCACTGTCACTTGACATCAGGGGTATGTACTTTTCCTCTCTACATGCAGCAATGATGTATATGTCAAGCGAAAGCATAAAAGATTTTTAAGTGCAATTCCAGATTGCTTGTGGAGGAAAGCACAAGAGTCTGGCCATGCTCAGCTGTTACTTTTGCTTCTTGCTCGAGTTCTACAGTGAGTACTACGTAATGACAGAAGGTGTCTGCATCAACTCATATTTAAAACCCGTCCTGTGCGACCTCTATCTTGTATTACATGACAGGCAACTTTATAACACCCTTCATGCAAAGAGTGTCATCAGAGTCGGTGTGTCCTCAGCTTCCTGGTCCTGTGGTTTGTGCTGTGTTTTCTACTCTTAAATTATTTACTGCCTTCATTCTCCACTCCATGAAACCTGAATGTGCTACAATGTGCTGCTCCACGTGTCGTGGAGCAGCCCAGTGGCCATTTTTTTCATACATTGGAGGCACTCAGCTCAAAAGCCTTGCTTACTATATTCACATCTTTAATAATCATTAATAAGCACATCATTAATAACCAATTCTCACAGTGGTATCTGGTGCAAGAATGTCTAAATACTACTCAATTTTTGCTTAAGTTTTCAGATACACTCTTAGATTAAAAACATAATTCGGCTACATAAGCAAAAGCACAGCACCAAGATACTCACCAATTGCCTGAAGCACTGTACGCAAGTTCTCGTGCCATCATGAATACAGCACACTGCCCACGTCTTCATCATGCCATGTCACTCCAGTACTTCGGTAGCAAAATTTTCCTCTAAAAAAAGATTAGTTTTGTTTATGTTCGACTGGTCATATTTAATTTTACTATATACTATGTACTTCTCATTGTACTGCCCCAGACTAAAAAATACCAATGATCATCACGCTTTGAATTATGTCATATATGATCACCAAATTTGGTGTAATTAGTATGTTTTTAGAAATTCTGATTGAAATAAAACTGACAAAATATTATTTCAGAAAATGTGGCACAAGGGAGAAGGACGCTAGCTAGATAACCTGAACGAATGTTTTTCAGTTGCATGCAGCCATCGGCACCATTGCACACAAAATGTACAATACAGTGGGTTTTACCTTTCCGAATGGAATTTCATACTGCAAACATTTAAGTAAAAAAAATTCAACCTTCCATTCTGCATAAAGGAAAGAAAATTACTCTGGTTTTTCTCGCAAGCCTCTGCAAGTACACAATTCAGTGAATCTACTCTACAAGTACTTGAATCTATCAGCACGAGACAGGGACGAGAAAGGAAACAAAACAGGCACTGACTCGCAACTGAACTTTATTGAAGTGAACAGAGAGTACATAGAAAAGCCAAACACCACAAACTACACAATTACACATAAGCTACATCACAACATAAGTAAAATACTGCCCTTAATATTCCTCTCATCTAGACAGTCCAACCCGCTGCGTGTTAACGCTATGGGCAGCACACTCACACATTCCTCACCGAGTCATAAGATGTGTCTAGCCTCGATAATTTTCTGGTTAATCTTCTCTGGATGTAGTGCCAAAATGTGTGTTGCCGAAAGGAATGGCTAGCAGCCTTCACATCCCTTGCAATGTGCAGATAAGTTACAACCCCAACCAATATCCAAATACCTCTTGTGCTCCTGTAGTCTTACATTGATACACATTCCAGTTTCACCAACACAAACCCAACCACATGCCAATGGTATCCGACACACCACATACATTTTGCAAAGCACATATATGTTGCCATGTTTCACTCGACACATGCGCTTTTCCCTAATAAAATTTACAAAATTATTAACAACTTCACAGATTGTACAAAACTTATTTGGGGCCGACCACACCATTTTTACGTCATACCTTCTCGCTACAGTTTTCAAATTTTGCAACTATCTATGTATGTACAGTAACACAGTCAGTCTTTTGGCGTCTCACTGGCTGGCCCCGGCCTGATCGTGCCAGTCCCTGAGTAGGGGTTTCAGCTTTAACATGCTAAAGGGAAGAATGGCGCAGCATCAGGTAACGAGGACAGCAGGACAACGCACCCACGCACAAGTGGCAACCCTGGAGCAGATACAGAATCCAAGAGCGCATGCTTGACATTCAGCGTTGACAGTCAAGGAAACGAGGAAACACGGATTTGAACGCTAAAGATTGAACGAGCCCGATCCTTGGCTGCCAACGCTGAATGTCAAGTACGCGCCCTTGGATTCTGTATCCGCTCCAAGGTTGGCACTTGTGCATGGGTGTGCTCTCCTGTTGTCCTCGTTACTTGATGCTGCGCCATTCTTACCTTTAGCATGTCTGACCAACCTGCCCAATCTTATATGCTCAGCTTTAACAATTTATCGCAAGCTCCTGCAATAGCATGGTTGGAAAATCATGCTTTTATTAGCCTTAAAATCTTCTCTTGGCAACCAGTTGTCACGCTGTGAAAGCATGGCTTCACCAATACTGAGTCTAGACTTGACGACGCAATGCTATCTTTCACTACCTTAGAATCGTTCGACCAACAGTCAAGTAGCTGCTTAACACTCCTGGGTGAATATCCCTAAGACACATGGCGTGTGCAAAACATCAAGGTAAAGTTCAGAAACCGCAGCTCTTTTTGTTGGGACATTCTCTCCAAGGTAAACTTAAGACAAAGGCCTGGCTCCTTAGACAACTTCACAATATATACAGGTGCCACACTATCGCAACCTTTGTAAAAGACCAGAAAATCATAGACGTAGTGAAAGATTCCCCCCCCCCCAGCCCATGCAATTTCTTGGCAATAATTCCATCCACCCTGCTTAAGAGAATATTGCTTAGCAAAGGGGCAACCTTCGAATCGATACATTTAGCAGACGTTTGAACATATGCTGCACTGCCATACGCCACAAACACGCTCTTCACTTCAAATAAAAGGAGGCAAGTGCCAAAAAAGACGTGTCAAAAAAGGCAAGTGCCAAAAAGCAGCTTTGTGACCAATGGCTGGTGTAAAGGAAAGAGGAGGAATGACTGAAAAGAAAAAGAGCCAGGGTGAAGGAAGATAGGTATAGAAGGGCTTAGGATATGATAGGCAAATAAGGTTGTTTAGACAGTGAGCACAAAATAAACATTACCACACAAGTAAAGACATACAAGACCAACCATATATATCATTTTGCAGAGTGGCAAACTTGATGCCATTATAAAGTGATTATAATTATTAATAGCATAACTGACCGAGTGAAACCAAAACAGGGATAAACAGGGAAGTTGTTAATATTCTGGCAGAAATTAAAAAAGAAAATGGATCTGGCCAGGGCATACAATGCAGAGAATGAATCACGAATAGTATCTTAGGGCAACCGAATTAATTTGATGGATTTTAATGGCACAAGGGCATCTGTGGCCAAAGAGTGCCTTAGCACAAGTTAATTTCGTCTACTCAAGGTGAGATCAGAGACCCATTTCCCAAGCATTTCATTCCAGATAAGCCGAGCACCACGCCAGGAAACAGCTTGCGCATTGTATCGCAACAAAATGAATTTCACCCGAAGAAAAGTATAGCAGGAGATAGCTGATTATAAGCTCACTATATCAGATTAGGATTTTTCTGAGGATAGTGTGGCATGCAGCTGGTGCAAGGCACAGATAATTAAACTGGAAGAGGCCATTGTCCTGAGGTGAATGTAAACTAAGCGATAAGAATAATGAAATTCGCTACACTAGATCTGTTAAGAATCAGTTCAAGTTCCATGCTTCAAGAAGATGCAAGTTTGCTCAGTGAAAAGAAATCATATAAGTTCACCCAAGAATTGATATCTTGGCGGTATCAGGCTGCACGTACAGATGAATTAATCCTGCCTCAGAGAAGAGCTACTTAGAGCACAAAACATTTTAGGCCAGTCCTACAATGACAGCTGTTAATAAGTATTTTAAAACCGTTTTTCACTCCACAACCAATAATACCCAGTTTGTGTTGGTCATGTGATTATGTTACTGAGGCTCTCCTAAAAATTCTAACCAGAGCTAAAATACAAGCTGTCTCAACTTAGTTTCTATAGCAACAATGAAGAAATTAAACACATGCAGATTATTCAAGTAGAAGTTTTATTCAAGGCGTGCCCTACAAATTTTAAATTACACTGAAAAGTAATAGAGTGGAGTGCTTGTGCCACAAAAACTAAACCTCAACAACAAAGAGAACACAAGATAAAGGCAACAACATATTGCCCAAAATTTGAATGTTTGACAGAACAAATATGAAAAGAAAACCTCTCCACAACTGGAACAAAACAGCGTGATACCGAGCACACATTTGAAAATTGTTTCATCCAAATCCCCAGTGTGGTGCTCCAGCACTCGTCAGCCAGCATGTCATGAAAAGTACCTTAGTTCTGGTAGCTGTAAAGAGTATACAGCTGATCCGGCATTTTGATATGTGAACAGTAACCCTCAATGACCACCAGGCTGAAGATTTTCAAGAGGCTGTTCTAGTAACAAGACTGCAGTGAAACACTTAGCAAGTTATGCTGGCGTAATAATGCAAACCGTTAATCTGAGAGTTCGCTACCACGCAACTCTGTAGTAACTCCTAAAGTGTTGCAATCGAATGGCAAAAAAAGGACTGCCTATTATATAAAAAAAATCAAGAGGCTGCAATGCAATGCCACGACGGAAGTGCTGCAATACAGCAATAGCGATACAATGTACACTTTAGGCAACACCATGGAACATGATCTTTTATCCCTAATTATCAGAATTTAAATATCTGTTTTCCTTGCTCTCTTGCAAAATTAAGTTTAGATCATGAAAGCGCTCAAAAAGACAAGGATACCGAAAGAGATTTCCACACAGTGCCCTTACTTCCAGTGTCTTTTTGAGCGCATCCACTACCTAAACATGGTTACCCAACTAGCCTAAATGCTGTCGTTATTCCAAAATTAAGCCTTTCACAAAGTGGGAGCCCCTTTCACCATACAAGGTGCACCATAACTAATCCAACACTTTTTTCATGGTATGTTTTCTCTAAGAATCAACACTGCTTGAAGATTTTGCAATAATACTTGTCTTTTCGATTCTACGAATGTATCATGCACGTGTTCAATGGAATGACAATCTGCCCATCTTGATCATTGATCAAAATCAGGGTATAATGCACCATGAAGGGCAGGCTCTGCTTGATTTTTATGTTTTCCTAACGAAGCAGGTACGTGCAGCCCTTCTGCTGGCTTGCATGCAGCAGGTTTGTCTAGCTAGGTGAACTGTATTTTTGCTATAAAGATGAAATGGTACTTTGGAAGTGAATGGCTTTCTAAAATGCATTTAACATACATACCGGGGCTTTAACAGCACCTGGTGCAAGCAACATCAGTGGGGGGACCGCAGGAGTGGCCTAGTGGTCTGAGCATCTGCCTCGCAAGCGGGAGGTGCGGAGTTCGATCCCCAGTGCCACCGGGTAACCAGCGGTGGTACAATGGGTCGTTTCAATGGCCAGTTTAAAACTTAAAATAACCATGCTGCAATATATACAAAAAATGATTTGTGTGCTCTCTCTTACATGACATCAGTTAATCATATAGTGTTGGTAGCGCACAAAATGCATGTGCGGAACATATACATGCACTGTTCTTGTTCATATCTTGCCTGCTATGTGCTGTTATGGCATGTTGTGTGCTGGGAAAGCAACAAGTAGTGAGCAGTGTTGTGTTGCAGCCTTTCTTCTGGTGGAATTTGAATCATGTGAAGTGCAGCTGAAAGAAATTGTTTCATACATAAGTATATTTCATGCAACACAACAAAAAGTGCACAGCCCCATCATAAGTTGTGGTTTAAACTAACAGCGAGCATTTTACTACTCTATTTACCATATGATGCAAGTCAGTGATGCTGGAGGCACAAAACTAAATACTGTGAGGTAACAAGAGCTGATATGAACAATCATGCCTTTAAGAGATATTGTGAATACACAATTTCCTGACTGAACTAAAGTTATCCTTAGAAGCATTCAGAGGAAGACAATTTTGCTAAATGCCTTTTGCCAGGATAGGCCTTTGATGAACCAGTTGCAAATGAAAAGAATCTGACTTTAAGACCATGCTATGCATGCTCTAGCGCCAAAGTAGTTGCATACAAGCAATTTGTATACTATGCCCCTAGTTTTATGGTGGGCCTGTGCTGCACAATTTTCACGCAAGGTAGTGGAAAGTATGTGCCATGAAACAGACCTTTGCTTGCTGAAACTGACAAATAAATACTGGGTTTTTAAGGCAGGAAAGAAGTTACAAAGTTCCTTCTGCAGGAAATAACATTTCCATTGTAACAGTGGAAACGCTCTCTTATTTGAGGAACGACTTTTCAAAAGCCTGCGTTTCATGGTGGCTGTCAAGTAGCCCTGATAAAGAGAAACCAGTCACGACACACAACCAAGCCCCCGTAGCACATTTTCAACTATACCCTCATGATGTAGCTTTAAAGTAAGTGTTAAGCAATACAAATACAAATCCCTTGATTTCCTTCCTGATTTATCACTGGTGTATACATACAAAGATAACCGTACAAGATGTGGAGTGCATGGTAGAGAGAGAGTAGGCAGATGGTTTCTTGACACAAAGTGAACAAGGGAAGGAAAAATCTCAGGGTGCTTGCCAACGTTTCGACAAGACGACTTGTTTTCGTCTGGGGTCAACATATACAGAGGAAACTTAGAATCTCTCAAGTACAGGGTTGTCCACTCTTAAAACATGCGAGCACATGGCTGTGCTCTTTGGGCCACTGCGTCTGACATTGCCGCACATCGAAGTGTAACAGATGACACGAAGCACCACATCCAGGTGCACCTCCTCCTGCGCCATTTTGCAGCGATGAGTGGCTGCGCCGCACGCAGTGGACTTCTAAAGAGTGCGGCCATGCGCTCACATGTTTGCACTAAATGTGGCCAGCTCTGTACATTCCGGAATTGGCGTAATTATTTGAAAAGGCCTTGCACATGAACAGAGGTTTCCCAACCCATAATTTCCCCTCCTTTCCTGCTTTCTTTAATTTATCGTTATACTTTAACCTTATGGCCTGCACCTCCTGACGTCACTTCTCGGAACCTTGGCTCCCACACTCCCCCCCCCCCTTCTTTTTGCCTTTTCTCCGAACCTGCCCTCATTTTCTCTTTTTCCTTCAAATTATTTTGCCCCCCTCACCCCCTGGTATTTTATTCTGCCATGCTGCTTAATTCCTTTATCCTAGTTTTTCAGGAAAAGGCAGCCAGCCATACCAAGCCACCTGTTGCGGCTGGACATAAAGCCTTTCAAGCCCACTATCTCTCCACGCTCCATACCCCGAGATTCCTTTCTACTGAATTGGCCTTTTCTTTTCACAGTTTTGCAGGTCAACCGGCTAATCTTCTTTAGCAGCCATCATGCCTGGTCAAGGTTCACGCTCCCCATCGTAACGCCCTTCCCACATCGCACCCTCGTCCCACACAACAGGCCTTTCTCCTCGAAGTGAAAACCTTATTTAAACCCCACCAATGATGAACGCTTTGCCAGACAAAGACAAGTCCTCTTGTTGAAACGTCGGCAAGCACCCTGAGGCTTTTCCCTCCCTTATTCAGCTTGTGAGATACCAGGGACAGGTGTTCAAGCAGCCATACCACACTAATACCCCTGTCACACGGGCACCGCAAAGGCCCTTGAGAATCGGGTCCTTATATCCAAAGGCGTAAGGAGTGCAGCTACACGGTACAAATGTTGCGCCTTTTCCGCTAAGGGCCTTGGAGGCGAAGGCGCTCAACCGAGACCTTCGGAGCCCGAAGGCATGGCCTTCGAGAACCTGTGATCGCAGTGCCATCCAAAGTCAAAAAGTAAAAGCAATAAAAAAATAGATACAGCTAATAATGTTCGAAAACATTTTTTTCAAATACGAAAGGTGTGTCTGGCTTTGGTTTTTGTACGGGTGCTTATGTTTTATGTTCAAATTTCAAGACAGTGAAAGTGTTGCGGCCACACCGAGCGCCCGTGGTGGCCAAGGCAATACACGTACAAAACCTGCTCCTGCTGATGAGAGTAGCTGTTGCAGTACTTTTAAGGAAGCAATCAGAATAAAAAAACTGTCAAAGCTCAACGAATGAGCAGAATGCACCACTTTGATTTTAAAACACTCACTTCAGCCACCTTGAGTATAGCAGCGGGTGCTAAGCCTGAACGACTTTCACCTTTGGGCTGCACCGTGTAGCTGCATCGCTGCTCCTTTAAGCTTTCGCTCCTTTGGTGAAAAATGGTGCCTTTGCTGGAAAGGCCTTCGAGGAATGCCGTGTGACAGGGGTATAAAGCACATTTTTTTAGTGACACGAAAGACTCAGTGCCTTTAGTTCTGACCACATTCTGAATCATGCTTTGGTGGCTTAGCATATCAAAATACTGGACATGACAAAAACAGCTAATTAGTGAGGGCTATTATTTGCTATAGGTGAAATTATAACATTCTCCTAAAATAATGAAAAGAAACCACCAGCACTGGCATCAATGTACAATTTGGCTGTAACATACTGACATGACAATCTAGTTAAACGTAAATTCCCTTTTCGCACTTCAAAACTGCATGCATTATTTCTAGAAAGCGCGAGAACAGAAGCTCATACATAGTGCCAAAGAAAAGAGTGCATAATAGTACCACGTGTGAGGTGTTTATCGGCAACTGCAATGAGCAAGGCTATGTAAATGGCAATCCAGAGTTATTATGTGTCTTACGAGCGCATGCACTTGAGAGGTGATAGCAGCTGTGGACGCAGCTGTCCATCGCAGTTTTGAGTCTGTCGAGATAACACATGGGGTAAGGTATTCCCCGTTTTGCTGCCGAAGGCAAAATCGTCGGCAAGTAGAGTTGCCTTGCTGTTCACTGTCAATATCTACTGCTCAAAGTAAAGGAAGCTAGGGTATAAAAACTAAAGCATTTCATTATGCTTTGGCCAAATGCAGTGAGAATGAAACAGACTAGAGACTTGTCTTATGATGTTTTCACTCTTTACTTTGCACCAGAAGAAAATAAATTTGCGTACAGTTGACCTACTGCTTGCCGCTGTCCTAGAAGAAATAAATCCAGGTCTCAGAAAGTCTACCGAGAGAATACTGATGTTGCATGTGCATTTCTCTGAACTGTTCTGATATATGCAGAAGTTACCCATTTTTTTACTACCTGATTACATACTGTAATCTTTGCAAGGAATATGAGGTTCTCAAGTAACACTTGTTGCGGGGCTAGTTGGTGCACAGTTCTATGTACAAATGTTAGCGCAAAAATAAGAGACAATCACAAGAAAGGTGGACAAGACAACGCACTACTGACAACTGATTTTTATTGAAAGAAAACACGTAATATATATGTTCACCGTCACACCACCTATCAGCTGCAGCAAACGTCAGAAAGATGAGTAGGGTCATAGAAGCGATAAAAGAGTTTTGGAGTTTTTTTTCTTTTATCGCTTTTATGACCCTACTCATCTTTCTGACGTTTGCTGCAGCTGATAGGTGGTGTGACGCTGAACCTATATATTATGTGTTTTCTTTCAATAAAAAATCAGTTGTCAGTAGCGCGTTGTCTTGTCCACCTTTCTTGTGATTGTCTCTTATTTTTGCGCTAACATTTGTACATAGAATATGAGGTTAACGGACTGGGAAAAAAAGTCAGGAATGGTACCTTTGGTACTCGGCACTTGGATAAACAGATGACCACTGGGCGTCCCCAGGAGCTCTGCTACCAGGCACCCCTAGCAACAGTAGTCAATTGTCCAGATCCAAAGGAGCCATGCGAAAGATTGCCGAAAAGTCAAGTTTAAGGACAGCAGATGCATGAACACAAAACAGTTTTCCAACGTTGTTTCAGTGTGATAAATGGTTTCAAATCTCTAGACTATATCTGGTAGTACACAAATTATCAGAAGACCATCTCCTGCGCAGAATCATCTCAAAACACATTCGACACGCAGTACCAACATGGACAGTTCGTGCTTAATTGAATCCAAAAGTTTACGCTGATCGACCAATGTTACTTCAAATAGAGACAGAAAGCGCATGCACATTGTACTGATGTTATCGTGAACATAACATGCGACGAGACGCAGGGTTACAATACAAACAAAAAACCGCTTTCAAAATTTGAGAACAAAAGGCTCACTTCTCACAAGTTCGCCAAACCGGAGACGTTGCCGAGTGGCTGCCGCCAAAGTCACTCGCAATGCACAGAAACAATAAAAATGCAGTGCCGCTGACTTTCCTTGAGCAATTTCAGTCGATTAAACTTCCAACTGTTCGCACCGACTACGTTTGCAAGCATGTCTACAAGTTAGCGGCGCAGCCACGCCATTTGCAATTTACAGAGCTGCACGGGAAATTCATAGCGCCATTCGCGTATTCGCGTTCATGCTTACGTCGCTGATGTCGCAAAGCCGCCCAACGGCAAAAACCTATAGGATGTATTTAATTTTAGAGTAGCTTTTTTAGCTGACAACCTGAAAGGTTTGATATATTAAGTTTTTTTTCGTTGCTTGAACGTTATTACCACCAGCGGCAGCGCAGCTTGGCCATGGCTAGCCCTGGCGAAGTCGAAGCACTAGCCGAGCCCGCAGTCGCTGGTCGGAAACATGTGCGCAGTTAGCGCAGTGTAGAGTTGAATGAACAGGCGCTTTGGAATGGGTTTTTGTTTTTCTGTGTTCGCTGCGTGCGTCCTGCGCGTTGTGTCTCTTTAGTATGTGTTTGTCTGTATGTGTGTGGCCCGAACGCTGCATTGGATGTACATACAACCGCTTGCTGTCCCGTGCGGCATCGGTGCGTAGTAAAACGATCATGCAGAATGTGCGTTACAATGCCAGTGGCCCTGCACGAAAGAGGAGACTTGAAGCCGACGGAAAAGCTGCTCTCCCTCGTGGGGCTGCAAGAATCTGGCGAGTAACAGTCGACGAGCGTTTCGTTGGATGATTCCGTGTACCACGCCAAAAAACTCAGCACTGGCCAACAGCAATGATGAGCTGCTGCTGCATTATGATAAACACCTGTGTGATGTTGTGACAAGCTTGTTGGATGTGAACGTGGCCATGAATGGTATTCGCCGAGCAGCGGCCCGCAGGGCGTGGCACCAGTGGATAGCTGAAGACGATTACTGTTTGTCCGCGCCCTGGCGCCTCGCATTCAACCGAATGCTTGGGCGTTAATTATTTATATCTGAATTTCACACGTAGTTGAACTGTCGCAAATATTACAGCCGCATCGTACAAGCGTACCGTCGGAAGAGCACCCTTTTTCATTTTTTTAGGGAGGGGGTAGGGGGAATTACCGCCTCCTCAAATTTAATGTCACTATTATTTTGAGCTTATTTTCTAAACATGTGCCGTGGTGGCACTGTAAGCAATGCATTTATTGGGCCGAAGTTTATTTGATCTTGTGTAGGCACAAGGTTAATGATTGTCATTGTACTGTGGTGCCATGTTCAAGCAAAACACATCATTGTACACTCTCATTGCAGAATGTCTAATCAGGTAATAAATTACTGAGCAGTGAGTATGCACTGTCGTAAATGCGAGAAACGTTGCTGAATTACTTCACACTTGTTATGTTCTGTTGTCGTTAGTGATTACGTATGCCTTGGTGTCTGCTGCTTTCCAGTGTAGGGGCGAGAGGCATGTCGAGCTCCACTTAGCAGCTTTTTTCCCTCCACTCTCTACTGGTCAACCAGGTAAAATAAACTCAACATAATGCGTGATTTCTCAGACCTAGATTAGACTTCATTTCACTTATTTACTCTCAGGGCCGATTGGCATCGAAGAGAGGAGTGAGTGACTAACATGAATACATGTGTAGGCAGATTAATTAAAATGATTATACACAGCAGACTTGAAGGCATTGGACGCAGTGGTGGACACGACGAAGGCAGAGAAGATGTGACAGTTGGAAACGTAGAAAAGTGGAGATCTGCGTGAGTTTGTACGCGACATAGGGTGAACACTAGCAAAAAATTAAGAAGGCGCAGAGGACTGAGGCCAGAGTTAAAACTGTACTTTAACAGAGGAAAGCACCTCCCAGCAAGCCAAATTGTGCACATGCAAGCAGTTATGTGAACACAGAACATAGAAAATGAAACTCCTTTTTGCACAGAAGGAAAGCTAAGGCACATTGCTTGTTGTGATTTGCTTAAAAAGTTGGAGTCTAGTTGTTCCCCTTCATATCTGGTCCTTCCACACCCAGCAACTGAAATGCCATCAAAAAGGAGCATCTCCAATCACTCTAATTACATGGGAGGTACACATCGCCAGATGTCAGAGGCTTGGTGTCTCATCTTGCACACGAGCTAGTTTGGCAGATATAAACTTTACCGCATGTAAGAGAAATGCGGTAGCCTTGTAGGGGGAGTATTTCATAAGTGTTACAGCGTATTGTACAGTGCTGGCATGTTTCATTATTTACATCGCAGTAATATGCTAGCACAGGCTAGAAAGTTTGTAAGTGAACAGAAAAAAACAATGTTCATGCCATATCTTAGCCACATTCTTAGTATTGTAAAAAAGTGCAAATAAGGAATTCCCCATTTTTCGTCAGCCTTTTCTTTCTCAGCATTGATCTTTTGCAAGTTAGCAAGGTTCTACAGCCTTCTGTGCCTATCGGCCGGCCCCCTTGTTTGTCAAAGCTGCCGAGTACACAATGGGTCGTGTCAGTGCAAGCTAAGTAAACGGTGGATAGAAAAATTCGTGCTTTCAGAGTATTTCCAGAAAAAACTGCATTATTTCCTACTCAGGACGAGGGAACAGCATCGTTGGTGCACATCCTCCTTGTCACTGCAGCAATTATGGCTGCTCGCTGCTTTTTGGCGGCGTTTCATTTATCTCCAGGAAGAGCAGGCATGAATGGGCGGCAATAGGTACCTACTAAATTAAACATTGCAATGAGGAATATTTTGTTGTGTCTGTGCTTTTGTTATCCATGAAGGAGTTGGCGTTTTTGATTGATGGTTGTGTAGCAAAGATGTAACTGCTACAATGCACTGCATTCACAGATTTGTTTGCCCATGCTTTTGGTTTTCTCAGTGGTTCGTTTCCTTACCAAACGGCAGATGGAAATTTGGCTTTCAACTTGTGCACTTTCATCATGTTTGCAATGTACTTTCAGCTGGTGTTCAATTTCACTTTGGAGAAGTTGTCCAACCAATGTCTGTGTCTAAATGTTTTCTAACAGTTGACCTCGTTACGCAGCATTTCTCACAGAAAGCAAATGTTGCAGTAACATTTTTATTAAATATTACTCTATCATGTGGCTAGCAACGTAGCGAAAACATTTTTTCATCAAGTCAGCATTTAACATTATAGCAAATTAAGGCCTTTGTTATTTAACGTTGCTCACAATTTGTACCAATCACTCAACCTTGAAGCAACGCAATGCGTTATCACCCTTCCTCGGCTCTTCAGCTTTGCACATTGTGTTAATCGCATTAGACGTGCTCACGGTCATTAGCCATGCTAGTTTGTGGACATTGTTGGCTAAGAGTAAACCAGACAAAGCAAACATGGGACGTCATGTGACGCCTATAGTCCGCGGGCCAACGGTTCATCGTGTAAAAGTGGCGTCACATCATAAGCATCTTCTGTTTTTGCGGCCTTTAAGCACGTTATTAGTGCGTTTGGTGGCACACATGGTCGATGGGGTCAACCGTCCTGTCGTGTTAAGTTTTGATCCCTAAAATTGAATGTTTAGTATCTTTCCCTGCAACGACTATGGAGGAACACGGACGTTTCCTTCAATACTGGACTGAATATACGGTCATTCCCTACGTTTCATTCAAAGGAGAAGTGGTTCCGTTTTTAAAACGTACATAGTCTACGTTATAGGTACGGAATTGTTTTAGTGTACGTCAACCGTTCCTCTGTGACATATTTGGTGAAGCAGCTGGGTAACGGCCCATGTACGCTGACCTCGAGGATTCCCTTGACGTCACTTCTGAAGGAGTGGCTACAACACCAGTCCACAAGGTGAGTCGCCGCCTGCGCGGCCTACAGCCAGAGTTCGGCCAACTCACAACATTGATAAGAGCCACGACATCCGCTACGGCTAGCCAGACAAGTCAGCATTCCGGGAATGTCTCGCCGTTCGTACTTCACACACCTCTATCGCCCCCACCGTTCCACGGTGAGAGGATTGAGGACGTCGGATACTGCCTTTCCAGTTTTGAGCGTGTGGCGGGCTTCAACGAGTGGGGCGGAACTTAACTACGGAACGTTTACATCACACTACAGCACTCGGCACTAAAGCACATGGTTTGAAAACCGCGAAGCTTCCTTTACTAACGGGGAGGTTTTTCGCCGAGAGCTCTTAGCCACGTTCAACAGAAGGGAAAGAAAAGAGAAGGCTGAAATCGCCTTGCAATTGAGGTCGCAGCAGCTGAACGACAGCATCGCCATGTTCATCGAGGACATGGCGCGAAACTTCAATCGCGCCGACCCTGATATGCCCGAGGCCAAGAAGGTATGCCACTTAATGCGCGGCGTAAAAGAGTAATTGTTTGCCGGACTGATACGTGATGCGCCATGAATTGTGGGTGACATTGCCAACGGGGCAACAAGCATGGAGCGTTCTCTGCAAGAACAGGGCGCGCACTACGGTAGTCAGACTAGTGCAGCAGCCGCTCACCAATATACGCCTACGTCGCTACCCACTGAGGAGCTTCGAGAGCTTGTGAGAAGCCTAGTGCGCGAAGGACTAGAGAAACTTCGCTTCGAAGCCCCACAGGGCAGCGTCGCTGCCATAGCGGACGTGGTCCGAGATGAAATTCGCCAGGTTGTTCAGTCGCCACCAGCTCCGCAGCCGGCGCCCTACGTGATGACGTACAGTGAGGCACTACAAAGCCGTCCTAGGACAGTGATGCCAGCCTGTTCTTCCATCACTCCTGTGCCTTCACTGCGGCACCCAATCGCAGTTGTACCCGCCGTAACGCAAGAGTCCCAGCCCTCCATGGCAAAGCGCACGTTTGGCTTATGTCAAACAATAGGCCGCTCTGCTACCACAGCGGGGAACCCGGCCACATCCATCGCCATTGCCGCTACCGCAGAATGGGCTTAAGGAAGCTTTCACCTGACGCACCTCTAAAGTGCTACGTAGAACGGTAGCGGGATATCGAGGAATACCTGTCCAATAACGTGCAGCCATCGACATCGCAGCAACGCCCGTCCCGGTCGCCATCTCCAAGGCGCCCGTCGTCTTCTGGACAGTTCAGAGACATGTCCCCACATCGGGAAAACTGAGGATGGCGTCCTCTAGTGGTAGGACCGCCGCTATTAGACCAAGTCAAGAGGCTCCACCCGACGATCCGTGGCTACGATTGGACCGACGACTACTTGTCCTAAAGACCTCAACGACAACGACACGTTTTGACCGACTGGTTTCTGCTAAAATCGACGATTCACTGCTACGATCCGACCGACGACAACCTCAGCCGACGACCTTAACGACAACGACGATCTGTGACCGACTGATGTCTACTGAAATCCCAGTAACTGCTGGTAACCACGATGTGACCGCCCATGTGAATGCCGGTTCTGATTTTTTTGTGTTATGAGCACTCGGTTAGCCACAGCCCGAAGAAAGGTTCTGACTCCTCGATCTGGACCAAAATATGCACCACCGGCGGCCATGTGGCGGCCATGGTGGCGTCTGTACGTCACGAATCCAGATCCGCGGTGCTACTTTCCCTGGTTGCATTGCTGTGCTGCCCGAGTGGTCCAAAGACCTGATACTCGGTTTGGATTTCTTTCGGGACTACGGTGCTGTCATCAACCTTCACGAGCTGGTCGTGTAATTTTCCACTCAACCCCCTGTTGATGGCGATACCGAGCCATGCAGGACTACGTTACGCGCCTGTGACGACCACGTATTGATCCCGTCAAGAGCCAGCATGTTTCTTACCGCATATTGCGATAACAGCACAGGAACTTGCGGCATCGCTGAAACCAACATGTCGCTGCTCCTTGGTCGGCAAGTCTGCGTTGCTCGCGGAATTGTTGAACTGAACAATGGCCGAACCGAACTCTTGGTGACCAATTTTGGCTGTGAACCTCAGTGTGTGCTCGGCAGAAGAGCCATTGCGTATTTCGAAGAACATAGCGCAAAGCGGAAGAGCCCGCTTTGCCCGTAGCCCCGGCATCATTGGAGGCACCGACCACTCCCATAAAAACTAACGTGAACCCGAACCTCCCGTCTAATCAGAAACGCTGCCTCGAAGGCGTTATCCAGCCTTTCTGCGACAGCTTTGCCTCAACCTCCAAGGTTAGGCAGACACCGCTCACAAAGTACCGAATTATAGTTGACGCCACCCAGCGGCCGTTATGTCAGCCGCCTTATCAGTTCCCTTCAAAAGTGCGTGATGCCATTCGCCGCCAAATTCAAGAAATGGCCCACGATGATGTGATACAGCCTTCGAGCAGCCCCTGGGCGTCCCCTGTTGTTCTAATAGCAAATAAGGATGAAACACTTTGGTTGTGCGTTGATTACAGACGTTTAAAAAGACACAAAAAAGGATGTTTATCCTCTGCCGCGCATTGACGACTCCGTGGATCGGCTGCGCCACGCCACGTACTTCTCATCCATAGATTTACGCAGCGGCTGTTGGCAAGTCGAGGTGGAATAACGCGACCAGGAAAAGACCGCCTTTATTACACCGGACTGTCTGCACGAATTCCTGGTGCTTTCTTTTGGCCTGTGCTCGGCTCCTGCAACCTTCCAGTGAATGATGGACACCGTTCTTGCCGATATGAAATGGCAGCCCTCTCTCGAGTACTTGGATGACGTTGTCATCTTCCCTGACACCTTGGAGGAGCACCTGCGACGCTTGCGCGCTTGTTAGAAGCAATTCGTACGACCGGTCTTTCCCTAAACCCGAAAAGCGTCGCTTCGCTTTCAAAGAGTTGAAGATTCTGGGCCAAATCGTGACACAGATAAGACAGCTGCCGTGGCTGCTTTTTCTGTGCCCACCGATAAGCGAAGTGTGCGCCGCTTTCTGGGTCTGTGCGCTATTATCGGCATTTTGTGCAGAACTTCTCCCAGATCGCTGAGCCCTTCACCCGACTTGGAGTCCAATCCGCATGCGTGGGCGCTCTTAGAAAATTATAGGCCGATAATTTGGCCCCTATCAGCTGCTCCGCCAGCTCAGTGAAGTCACCTACGAAGTTCTCCCATAGGAAACAGTTCGTTCTTCTAGAAGGCCGACCTCCGAAGTTGTCCACGTCACTCGGATGAAGCCGTACTACGCCCGCTAGCCCCTCGCGCTTGTCTACACCACACGACAGACACGTGCGACTACCCCTGTGGTCATGCCTGCAATTGCTACCACACCGAGTCGGTGTCTTCAAGAGAGGGGGAGCAATGCCACACTACTAACTCCTCTAGTGGCCCCATACAGCGGCTAAACTGAATTTCCTGGCAGTTGGCAAGCCTTGAGCCATCTCGGGGCTAGATGCTTCGTCTTCATCATCTCTCGTGCTGCCTGCGGCCTGGCGCGTCAAAACGTCTTGCGCATCTAATTACAGCAAGTAAACCAGCCCTTCTTACATCAACCGTTTCTCGGTGACAATATATATATATATATATATATATATATATATATATATATATATATATATATATATATATATATATATATATATATATATATATACTTAAAACCCTGATGAAGGACGGTCCAATTTCTGAAACCATTGGTGTATAAACCAGGATAAACGTACCAGTCGTGACCTTTTCACTGTGTAAGTTTTCACTCGCCCGTTGAGGAACCCCGACGGCTCCCCCCCCCACACACACACGCACACACACGCACGCACGCACGCACACACGAACACACACACACACACACACACACACACACACACACACACACACACACACACACACACACACACACACACACACGCACACACACACACAGCGCAAACTGAAGGTTATATGGATGCGACAGATACATACAGGGAGTCCAGAGAGGCAGGGATGTTAATCAGAAAGGTTTTCGTTTGGCTACCCTGCACTGGGGAAGGAAATGAGGGCATTAAAGCGGGAAGAGAGAAGAAATGAGAAACACAGTCACAACCTGTCAATGAAGGCACTCTCTCCCAAAAAGCGAAACAGTGTCTTGTAAGCCTTGATGGCAGTCGATTGTTGCGGCCACGGACCGAAGATCTTGGCCTCTGGGAATGAGCGAGGATCAAGGTGGGCCAGAGCGCAACGCAGCTTATGCTTTTCTTTTGCACAGACAAGGGCACTCACCTAGGAGATGACTGATTATCTGTTCGCAGACCCGTTTTACACAAGAAGGGTTGTCAGCCACCGCGATCTGGAAAGCATAATGACTTTTGAAGGCAATGCCGAGACTTTTGAAGGCAATGCCGAGCCATAGACGTCACAGTATTTTTGCTTCGCGACGCGCTATATCACATGGAAGACGGAGGCGCAGTCTAGAGTCCAATGCGTTGAGGCGATGGTTGCATAACTCTCCCGTGTTTCATGGTGAAAATGTGAGCTCTACCTCAAAGAATGAAGCGCACACGCTTCGTCAGCCCTCTATACAAGGATATTGACAGGGGTTCCGTCATTGTGCGCGCAACGTGCAGTTTCGTCTTCCTGGTGATTTCCTTTGATTCCGCAGTGTCCTGGCATTCACTGAAAAATTATTTCATGTCCTTTAAATCTGGCTTTATGGTACAGCTTGCGGATTTCTGGAACGAGTTGTTCGTTCGACCCGCACGTAGGGCAGCGTGTAGGCCTTGAAGGGCTGTTTTAAAGTCAGCGAAAACTGTCCATTTATGTGGAGATTTCCGACTTATGAACTGAACTGCAGCCCGTAGGGCAGTTATTTTCACACTAGTTTAAGAGGTGAAATAGGTAGTCCTCACCATCGTTAAAATAGACGTGGCCGGTGTCACCACGGACCCAGCAGAACTTGTTGAAGTCACTGAGTCATACCTGTAGACATATAAGCAGTGTTTGTGGTTAAATTCAGATGTTCCAATGTCATTTGTTTGTGAGCAGTCAATGATAAACCAGATTTTTTAGTAATTCCTGCAATAGAGAGGTGCTCTCGAGGTTCATGGAGACTCCATGTGGCTGAGCATGGTCTTGAAGCAGATAGGGCGACGCACGTTGTAAAATGAACCACTTTAGTAAGAATGTTCCTACCAAGGTCTCTTTTTTGTAAGAGTTATCACTTTACAGGCCAAGCTGGCTTGAAATAAACAGTGTTTTTTAGAGGTTTGAAGCCTTATATTCCCGTACATAAATAGCACAAAGGCACCCGGGCGGACTACAAGGGGTGAGGAAACACCTCTTCACAGAAGAGCCACTGAAGAAGGTGTCGATGCAGTTGGCATGGCTCGGAAAAAATAAACACAAATTACGAAGGGCAATTAAGACTGCTTATGAGCTCTTCATGCGAAATTAGGCACCCAGAGTGTTCGGCTGCCACGATGGTTTACTACTCTTCATTAGACCAGTGCATTCAGCAGCTTGCGCATTCATCCACAAATTCAGTAATTCATTAGTAAATGTTGATTTCTCCACGGTAGATGGTTGTCTTTCAGTTTTAGGTATTATTTATTGCATGTCTCTTTAAAATATAGCATGCTTAGCAAATCGATAATTGATATCTATACTGCGATACTTTCATTTTTCCTAGCGATACGAGGCAGAGATGCCCAAAATATATAAAAAAGAAAGCATTGAAGGTACATACACCTTGGATTCAGGCCTTGCCTGGCGGAGAATTTTTACGCGTTTCCATTCGTACATATGCGTATAGAACATAGAGCACGCCGTTGCCTGCGAATCTCTTTTACGCATTGCCTGGATAAAACATTGCGGTATTTCACGTCCGAACTGTACCGACTTCTGGTGGAGGAGTCTCTCATGGGCACTCGTCTTTAATTTTGTTAGGCAAGGAATGAGTCTTTTCAGAACATAACGAGGTGCTCCACTGACTTGCGACTTAACCTGGATTCCTCATTCTTCCAGCATAATACTGTAAGTGTCTGGGCAGCTCAGCATTGATGATAGTACGTCCAGTGCGTCTATAGTGAATTCTGCTAACTGCCGCGAGTATATGGGCAAACAAGCGCTGAGAAACTGCTGGCTTTATGCTAAGTCATCGTCACTATTGTAGTGGGGCTGAAGATTTACTAAAATTCGAACTCGGCAAATACATTTTATCCTGTGGTTCTCATTTGAGTGGAGCGAGAAATTTGAACGCTTTGCTTAATTGGCATTGTTTACCACAGCAAGTGTAAATAGAGCATAGGTTCCTATGCAAGCATCGAAATGTCTCTTTCATGTTTTCGCTTGACAGGGTAAATAGTTGCGATCTTGTGTAATGGACGCGTTGTGTTTAGACACAAGTTACTTTTGTAGTGGCACGCTTTATTTTCATTGAAAATTCAAACACAACACCCGTATTTATTGAACCTTCCAAATATTCAAGTCTTTGCAGAATTGGACGTCACTTTTGTATGCTTCGTAGGCTCGGGGCTCGCACAGTGCAAGCATGGCAAATCTACAGCATATAGAAGGATTGCCCACTGCTGTGTTCACTACCCACAAGGTGCAGGTACGTGCTCCTGAAAATAAAATATTTACGATAATAGTTTAAAAAAGCTATAAAAATATACTAAGAGGACATAAGGTTTGTGTCTTAAACTTCTGTATTCGGTATTTTGGTTCTAGTCGTAGCTGTCAGCGATATATTTTGCTGTAGAGGAATCTCTGACGGCTGCTTATGTGTGCTAGCCAAAAAATAGTTCGACACTGGTAATAGCAAAAAAATAATGGTCATCTCGTTTAGAGCGGAGTGATCTCAACAACTTGTCCCACGCAGTTAAAGGGCCGAGATCGGCCCGGCTCATGTCGGCTGCAGATTTGGCATCGCATGCGCGCGGGAAGCCGTCCGCGATACCAAAACATTTATTTGTTTGCTCTAGTGGAGGAAACGTGCATTTAAAGTTCTTCCATCATAACCAAAGATTAGCACATTCAGCTGACACAATTATTCATAAAGCATAAATCCAGCAACTAATTGCAATTGCCTTTTTTTACATCAATAACTACGCAACCACCAGTTAAAATACAATGTGGCAGGTGCTATCGTGAGCGGTCGTGTAAAGCTCTCTGAATTTATTGCAAGGTGTCTAATAAAACATCCCCCATCCATCCGCAGCAGTTCGCTGCAATGAAAGTTTTTTTTTTAAATGTTTTTGCGCAGCAGATGATTGCAGAAGTCATGGAGACAGCACTAATACTCAAAACAGCAGGCGAAGAGCTTTTAAAACCACTCTGAATGTGCTCGCAACAAATTTAAGAATGACTATCCCAATACATAGCGTTAATGACTGCAGCCTGCACCAAAACAAATGGCTAATGCGGTTACATCATTGCAGCTAGGGCGATGTATGACGTAGGTGGAATTTTAAAGGCAAACTAACGCTGCTTTGAACGAAAATATCAGATTATTGTACTAGAAAACGAGACAGCTTCCTACGTGATGCGTACAGTTCTAATAAAAGATAATATATTGAGGGGCACTACACTGTAGACCAAATCACACCTGTGGTTCACCTGGACTATTGATACTCATGATACGCTGCTCCTTTTACCTCACATGACATTTTCATTTCATGACTGCAAAGACCCACCCTGAACCCCCTGATCTTTCTGAGGTTTGATAATACGACGTATACACTACTTTTTACACAACGGCGTTAATCTAATGACGTCACTTCCGCATCCGTATGTGTCGCTCTCTGAATATGATGGAGAGTTGAATATATTTAGATTAAAGCAACGTTTCTAGTTTGAGTGCACGCTGCAGCTTGTGGCGCACTGATGCATTCTTCTGACTGCGGCATATAGAATGAGAAAGCGACAGCTGCCAGTTGCCATTGTCGCTCTCCTGCGAAGGAAAGTCGACCTTTTCAAGCAATGTTTATGTAAAACTTGTCAGATAGCAAGCAGAACGCTCTACATTTGCTAACACATGGTCTGCAAAGCACATCTTGTACATGCCGAAGTATATTTACACAACAGCATATTGGTTTTTATGATTTAAAAAATAGGTTTTTAATGGTCAGTTTAGGCGAATAAAAAAGGTTGAGTCCTGTGGCTCTTATTGCGCGAGGGGCCACAGGTTATGCTTACTCGTAATTATAAGTGTGGCATGCGTTTAACGCAAACAGAACTACCGAGAGCAAATCAAGCATATATCCCGTGATATGTGATATGCGCGCCGCAAATCTGGTAGCGGCTACTGCCCCAGCAATGGAGGTGGAAGTTGCAAACTACTCTATATATAGCCTGCAACCCTCTGTACTTGCGGAAATCAGCAATGTATATAGCTTCTTACGCAAGTTCTATTGCCAAGAACAAACTGAAAGATTTTAGCAGATGAACTCCACTCTAGGCAGCTTGAACGGCTTCCTGTGTGCTCTCGATCAGCTGCCTTGAGCACTATCTGTGCCACTAGGACCACTACAGGTATACGCACCTCAATTATGTCGACATCATTATTTCGCTATCGCTGTCGCTGTCAACTTAATTGCGTCGCAATCAATTAGTAAAACATTTCACTGCCGTGTCCTTACCAATTTGCTATCGCCGATGTTATACCAAGTGGCACGTGGCAGGTAAAGACCAAAAACTACCTCTAAACGTCTTTGCGACCAGCACGGTTGCCAGGTGGAGGCTTCAAAACGACACCGACTCAGACAGTTTTCGCTGTCATGACGCCCATAATGAGCATGCATAAGTGGCTAAACAGTGAAAATGAAATACATTCTTCGTATGGGGAGAACGAAGGTCATAAAAGCTCTACAGAATAGAAGTCCTGCATCCAGTACATTAAAAGCTATGCACAGAGATTTGGTAGCTGAGGGAATTCTTGGTGAGGCTTCGCGCAGCCATGTAGACAGGTAACAGCATATGAGAAATCTTGCAGAGCGAACGTGGAGCGCGAGTTTTGCGTATTTTGTTAGGTTTGGCAGTTGTGTGTGAAGCTCCTGATTCATTTGTGTATTTTTGTTTAAGTAAAGTGTTTCAAGTTTTGTAAAAGCCCAATTTCTTTGTTGGTCCGCGTGCCATACTCCACCTATCGTCTGGCTTTCTGCTACAAGTCCAACACAAAGAAAACGAGCACCTCGAAGGAAATCAGCAAGAAGAAAGAACCCTTACAGTTTACTAGCGCAGTCGGCAGGATTAGGCCACCACCGGGACTCTTCAAGAGCCAGTCCGTTAGGCAAGACTGCGCAACGTCTTTCTGGGCTCATCTGGACTCCCGCTCGTTCAAGGCAGGAACGGAACCTTAGTTGAGTGCAAGGGATCTAGGAGCCCCACGACGTGTCTGCCCGAGGCACCAATGTCAGGAGGTGGGCCCGCAGCGAGGAACGACGATGCGAGAAATGAGCAACGGTTGCTCACGTGAGCGGGATTCCTTGCGTCCGTTGGCATGCATGGCTAAGGCATAAGGAGCGGGAGCTGCGTGGTTTAGACACGTGGCACGACAGCAACCGTGTTTATGAAGCTGACGAAGGGAACTGGCCAGGCAAAAAAGACTTGGCTTGACGACCAGAGGAAGATTCGAGAAATGAAGATTCAGTTGCTTGAGGCAGAGCGAGAACACCAATAGCGTATAGCAATATCAGAAGTCGGAAGGCTAGCAGCAGAAAGAGAGATTAAAAAATTCGAAGAGGTTGTGACTTCGAGAAGACAGACTGAGACTAAGGAGCGCAGCGATTGAAAAAATCCCAGTCGGGGCCGGCGAGTGGCAAGCAGATGGCCGCAGGTTCAAACCGCGATGGGCGCATACTGTCAAGCTTAGAACATGCCACGCAATGCACCGATATTCCAGACACCATACCTAACGGGTTGAGAGGGTCGTACGGCGATCACGACGCTACAGAGCATGATCAGCCTAGTTTGGTAAACGGCGATCTGGACATCACGACAGCCGTGTGAAAAATTGCTGGTGGTTTAGCTCTAGTTAAACCTGGAGTGACGCGATAGCTACACCTTGGCGAGTAGAACTTGGTCACGTGACCAACCACGTGACGAACCACGTGATCGGCCACGGCGCCGGCAGCTGCTTCGAACCACGTGACCTACCACGTGAGAGCGTGGCGGCGCAGCCACAGGGTGGCGCACCGCCACGCTGAAGGCTTGAAATGCTACCGTAATGTAGCTATTGCTACAAACGCTACCTCGCATGCCGGAAGTGAGGATACGCTACCGCCTTGTTTGGCGCGTTTAGCGAATCAAATGACGCACGTGACGCGAAAGCCTTGGCAGCGTATGTAGGCGTCTAGATGGACGGCGCGGTATCATCAGTGTTTGAGGCTACCGCGTTCGAAGAGCAAGCTGAGACGCTGTCCGACGGGTCGAGTGGATCGGATCCCGAGGACGAAACAACCCAGGTCGGAAAGACGAACGCCGCAATAGACATCCTCTTAGCTCAAGGTGGTAGATACCCCCGCGCAGGATGAGACAGCTCAGGCACTGCTCGACACGCATCGCGAACCACACCGAAAGCGCTTTGCTCTATGCAGGCCGTGCCCGTGAACGGCGCCAACAATGCAGCGGAAATCGTCGCGCGCGATGAGACCTCCGAACTTGGCAAAGAAAAGAGCTTGAGAAAGAGAGCCACCCAAGCACAAATCATCTATGGTGAGCTAACCGCTACAACACAAACTGACATGCATTAAAACGCGTCGGGAAGATCAGTGCTATTTCACTCGTAAACGGAGAGGCCATCAGGTCGTTGAGGCAATCATGTCGTTGAAGCTCGCGCGTGCAAGGGTGCCACCCGAACTGGATGGTTTAAGGAGTTCAGTGTCATGACAGCCGTATCGGCAGAGACCAGAACCAGCGATGTGACAGCCAAGCGTCACGCTGTGGGAGGCAACCCATGACGAGCATACAGTACCTTGCAAGTGTGCTAGTTAGTGCAGCTTCATCCACGGGACGCACCTGCCCGATACTCGTGAGCAGTTCGTCGGAAATTTCCCGGAGCCTGAGTCACGCTACGCCAGCGGGCGTCAACGTTCCTGCTCTCCCGTTTGTGTGCTCGAGTACAGCGACTGTACTGCGAGGCACGAGAGAGCCCATGCACCAAAACGGACTTTAATATCTGGGATGTGTGCAGGCCTGCAAAAATTCGGAGGTCTGCTGTTTGCTCAAGAAGAAATGGGACGTTGCCTTTAACGTAGGACATGCTGCGAAAAGGCTATGTATGTACGTCAAGTGTGTACGCGGACTTTCGGTGTGTAGACAGCAAGTCGCTTTCTTTTCTTTCTGTCTAGATAGGATGGGTAAAAGAACCTAGCAGTCTTCTTGTGGTGAGGCGTGTAAGGCTGCTATAGCGAGCGCAAGGCGTTTGCAGTGCTCACGCCGAAAACAGAACACAATAACTTTCCTGACATTATTGGAGGCAGCGCATCACCGCTTAGGGGCCAGGACTTCCTACCCCGCGACCTTGGCGAAGCGGGGCGCGCGCGGAAAGACTGGGGAATTTCAGCGCTCTCGAGAAGAGAGGGAAGATGTAGCGAAACGTGTGCTTCGACGCCTCCTTTCTATTTCTCAGGGCTTTTGCTCGCTTCCAGAAAGTTGGAAGTCGATTGTTTAGAAGCACGTTTCATCTGGTAATGGGGTTCTAGGTCAGGCTTCGGGCAGCACTGGAGACGGGTGTTCGGCAAGTCGTGTTGAGAGTGCTTGGTGCTCGAGTGCAATTTTGTCTCAGCTTTGGTACCTGAGGGGTTCTTGGTGAGGCTTCGCGCAGCTGTGGAGACAGTGTTACGTTTCGGAATATTGTAAGCTTCAAGACAGTGGTTTTAAGATGGACATTGAGAAAATTCCTGCCGGCTGCTCCCAAGGATTGGCGTTGCCCTCACGTTCCAATTTCTTATGTGCATCGAGATAGCGGCGTTGAGATGGCCGTTCGCTGCTTAGGAAAGTTCATCACGGTCATCCTGCTGAGGCACAGCGGCAAGGTATCGTGCGCGGCCGGCGACGGCGGGCGGAGGACGTGGCAAAAGTTGGTTACAGCGAGCAACGGCGCCTTTATACTCGTGGTTCTGAAGACTCTTCCCCTGTTCCCGTGTGCGGAACTCTATGCGCGAGTGCCGTTTCGGCATTCCGTTCTCACGGAGAGCTGTACTGCAGATGTCTGACCAACGCCACCCCTTGCGTCGCCTTCCGTGCTCGTCATCACAGCTGCAGGAACAGCCTGAACAGCAGTTTGCAGGACGTGGCAAGAATGTGTCGGGGACGTTATAATGGACGGTTGCCGAAGACGGGGCACGTGACCTAAATGACATTGATCGAACTCTTGCAATAAACTATATTTCCTAACTAGAGACCTAAGGACAGGAGACCAAATAAATAGAGCCGCTGTCCTCAGTTTTAGTGCCAAAATCTCCTGGATCACCAAGTAAATATATCTGTTAAGTTCTCTATTCCTCAACCCGTCTCTGAATCGGCATGAAATCCGGTGCTCGAGTGCCTGTAGCCCGACTTCTGACACGGGCCTTCGCTACCGTTGAGTCCACTATCGGAGCAGACGCAAAGCAACAAATGGTTGGCAGCGTCGGGATGGACTCCGCTGGAATCTTGGTTGCAGAGATTAGTGAGTGCTTGGATTTTCTTCACTAGGGTTTTACCAGGCTTTTTAGTCAGTTAGCTAACAAAGATGTGTAAATTCTGGCTATCTTTACCAAATTGTTTCAAAGCAAGGAAAGACAGGTCTTTGTGCAGTGAAACTTTTGCAGCACTATGTGCAGCCGCGAATCTTAAATAAGTGAAAAAACCGCTTTTCCTGGCGTTTACCAAAATTTGAGTCTTGACATTCAGGACCAATCAAGAAAGCCAGGCATCATTGCGGCTATCGAGGCACTTCGGGCAAACGACGATGAGCTTTCGGAATGTCTGAAGCATAGTGCGGAAAGCGAAAAATGAGAGGAGGGAGCAGGGCAGAGAAATGCTAAACGCATGGTTGAAGAAAATAAGCGGTTAGAGAAGGCGCATGAGCTTACGCATCTTGAACAGAAAGTACTAAAGGCTGGAAACGAAAGCTACGAGCGCGTATCATCTATAGTAGGAAAGCTAAAGTCGGTCATAATGAAGGATATCATTCAACCTTACAAGACAACGGAAGACATAGGTCAATTTTTGGTAAACTAGTGCGCACATGCGAGAAGGCAGGGTTTGCCAAGGCCACATGGCCACAGTACTTGCTGACCCTATTGCCAAGTAAGGCTGCCGATGTGATTGCCCGCTTGAGCAAAGAAGATGCAGACAACTACGACAAACTGAAGTCGTCTACTAAAAGAACACAGAATGTCAGCGGAAGCATTCCGACAAAAATTTTGCAACGCCTAGAAGCCGAGGGTTGCGTCATATGCAGATTTCGCGTACAAGCTGAAGGCAAAAAGATGCTAAGACATGATAAAAGGAAAATTTGATGCAATGCTTCGTCGTAGGACAGTTGTACGGTCGGTTGCCTGCGGACATAAGGCAATGGGGGCAAGACAGGCCGGGCGTTACGACTGTCTCGAAGGCAACTGATTTGTCAGGAGAGTTTGTCTCACGCCCTACGCTAGACAGAAAGGAAAGCCCCAAGAAAAAATACCAAAATAGGAAAGCATCAGTGTGGAGGGGGAACTTTTCAAGAAGAAAGAGCAAGGACGGAGAGTAGAATATCCAGAAAAAAGGGGGGAGTAAATGAGGAAGCGCATGAGGCAGAAGAGCGCCAAAAGAAAGCGTTTGAAAAGAGACGGGCCCTAGTGTGCTACAACTGCCAAAGGCCGGGACATATGACGGCGGTCTGCAAAAATCCTAAAAATTGTTTGCTTTCAGGGAAGAGCAACGATTAAAATTAGAAGCTTCTAGAGCACTACATGCGAGATCTTGTAGTGAACGGAATGCCATGTCGCGTGCTGCGATATTCAGCAGCTACAATGAACTTAGTCTATCCATGCGTATGTAGAGCCAAGGCAATCCGCCGGGAGTGGGCCTGGATTAAACAGGCAGTGGAAGCCAACCGCGTGTGGCTTCCTATCACTTCCTATCACTTCGCGTGTGGCTTCCTATCCCTTGGGTGTATTGCATACAGAGGCTGCTGTGTCGGCTGGTCTGCCGATGCAGTACCCCTGTCTGTTTTCAAAGAGATCAGATCAGCTGATTTGGCAGAAGGGCCGTGTGTTCGCGGAGGGGACTGCCTTCACGCTAACTCGCTCGAAAGCACGAAAAACTGCCGCTAAGGCCTTCCCACTTGAAGCGTCGAGTACCGTTTACAGGGTAGAAAGTGAGCCTTCTGACACATCAGAAGAGGTCCCCGCGACGACTGAAGTAAACATTTTGGGCAGGCCCGAAACTAGCGAGGATTCTGTTTTGCTTAAAGAGGCGTTTGGTGAGCTTCTGACACCACCGCATTTAATAGCCTGCAAAGATAGCTAGGGGTGGATCGATCGTCTTGGTAGTGGAACAAAGGGCAGACTCCACAC
>JARKHS020004723.1:0-53256 GCA_030143305.2 Amblyomma americanum | reverse complement strand
CAGTAACTGTCCCAGATACCTAATTCGCTTTTGGCCAAACTACGCAAATCGACCATCATTTTTTAAAAATCAGTCTTCGCAAAACACTATCTTTAGACTCACCAATCATTCGAAAAGAGTTCGAAAACATGAGAACGAATTAGGTTTGTTCTTAATAGTATTCAACATGCTTATTTGATTCGTTAGACCAATCGAAGAGGATCGCCAGGTTGCTGCCGGAGCACCCGGACGCGTCTCACGACGGCTCCATAGTTTTCTACTGTTTCAATCAATCAACGTTATTCAGCATTTTTTGTCCTGAAGAGCAGAAAAAATGCTAGGGTAGGAGCAAAAAGCCACAAACTCAGTAGCTTGACGAGGCTCCCACCCCTAATTGACAAGGCCAACAGACTGTCACGTTATTACATATATATATATATAACACACACACACACACACACACACACACACACACACACACACACACACACACACACACACACACATATATATATATATATATATATATATATATATATATATATATATATATATATATATATATATATATATATATATATACATGCAGGACTTAGAACCAGCGAAGAAAAAAAAAGTATGCAATGGAATGTGCAGTAAGACAGGTGCTATATCTGAAATAGTTTTGATGTGAGAAATGAACATGTATCTGTGTTAACTCGTCGCAGACTATTTATACATATGAAGATTACAATTCAACGCACAGAAAATGAAAGAAATATATCTAGCAGGAAAACAAAAAAAAATCGCGTCAACAGCTCCAAAGGGTCAAATATAATCGGGTGTACACAAGTTCACATAATAGAAGCAGGAAAATAGACGATGATAAAAAGATACAATACATCCGCAATACAAAAGCAGTTTGTGTCGGAGAAACATAATTAAACTCATATGTCTTCAAGAATAAGGTATTTCTGCCACTTGTATTTGCTAAGGTTATGTATATCTCTATTTTTATTTTGTAGGAAATTCAAATATGTAGGCATGTGGTACTGCAGCATGTGCCGACCCTGATTAGTGCGGGAAGAAGGTATAGACCAGTGTTCTCTGTTTCTGAATATGTAGGGCACTTCTAAAGGTCGATGTAAATTACATAAGTTGAGGAAAGTTTCGTTGTTAGTTTGAACACTGTGTTTGTACTTCATAATGAGGTTAAGTTTATGTATGTGGTGTATGGGGAGTACATTAAACGAAGCAAAAAGTTCTCTTGTATGGGCGTCATATGAGGCATTTGCTACATGACGAATTGCTTTCTTTTGTAATAGTATCAATTTGGTAAGGTTGGATTGAGTTGTGTCCGTCCATACAAGACTGCAGTAGTTAATATGGGGAGCGAAAATTGAATTATAAAGGATTAACTTAATTTTAGTCGGAAGCATCGTTCTAAACTTACACAGTACGCCACAAGCTCTTGCCAGGTTTCCCGCCACGCGTTCCACGTGGGCATTCCAGTTTAGATGTTGATTGAACGTCACACCCAATGTTTTTATTTCTTTAACGACTTTTATTTGTTCGGAACCGAGTTTTATGTCGATATCCCGACTGATAACCTTTTGTACAGGAGTAAATAATATGGCTCTTGTTTTAGCAACGTTAATTTGTAAACTATTTATTTGAGTCCATTGAGAGAATTTTTCAAGTGTAACATTTGCGAAATCAGTGAGTTCTTCAATACTGGCTGACTGGAAAAAAATGCTTGTGTCGTCTGCATAAATGATGTAAGATGCAAGTGTGCTGGTGTTTACTATATCATTTATGTAAATATTAAATAAAACCGGTCCGAGTATACTGCCTTGCGGCACACCTGAAGTGACATTTAATAGGGAAGAGTGAGCTTTGTTAATCACGACGCATTGTTTACGGTGGTTTAAATATGACTTGAGAAGGTTACCAGAAACTCCTCGAAATCCATAATGCTCTAACTTTGTAGATAAAATTTTGTGGTCAATTCTGTCAAATGCTTTCGAGAAATCGATCAGAATACCTAGGGTCATTTTGTTATTTTCAAACCCTCTAAGTATTAATTCCTTCTGCGTCAACAAAGCTAATTCATGAACTGTTCATGAACTGAAAGTGCTGCGAATTGTTCGTGAAGGTGTTGTGCACCATTTTCGTCCACTTTTCAAGACTTCCGAGTCCGAAATTTGTGCTTGACACGGAGCGGGAGACGCTTCGCTGGGCCTCGCAGTAGGCCTAGCCAGAACCTCCGGAACGACGCCCCCACCCAAATCAAACACCTTGCGAGGTGGGCGGCCGAACTCACAAAGGACGTCACTGCAGCGACATTTGAGATCCCGAGAAATCGCGTTTCGGACGCGGTCGACAACAGACTCCTTCACATCTTGGAGGCTCACTCCGGTCTGCAGAAACGATGGCTGGCTTCGTAACAAACACAACAGATCACTCAAGCTAAGGATATCAGCCTTGATCAAGGAAATGGAGGCACACGCGGCACAACTAACCCGCCACCAATGGGGTGAGCTCTGCAACCGCATGGTGGGCAACCTGGGCCTAAGAGGCACATAGAAAATTCTGCGCTGCTTCTTAAACCCCACAACACGAAGAGCACGCAACAGCGTAATGTAACGCGCCTCATTCACAGAATAGGTTTGGATGATGATGCCCTGATCCAGAATATCAAAAACAGGTACCTCACAACAACTCCCAAATTACCCCTCCCTTACGGCGTGGGCCTAGAAAACCCCGAGTTCGACTCGGACATAACAACCTGGGAGGTTAGAGCAGCAATGTTCAAACTTCGCACCATGTCTGCGCCAGGAGCATACAGGATCAAAAACAAAACGATACGAAACTTGCACAAGAACTGCATCCAAGCCCTAATAGAACTTTTGAACAAGCACTGGAAGGAAGGTACTCTTCCATCCGAGTGGACACACTCGAGGGTCACTTTCATCCCCAAGCCCAGAAAACCGCTGGACCTTTTAAACCTCAGGCTAATCACCCTCACCTCATGCTTGGGAAAGCTATTTGAGCACGTAATCATAAACAGACTGCAAAATTACATGTAAACAAAAGAACTCTTTCCCCACACAATGCTAGGATTCCGAAGCCATCCATCAACATAAAACGTAATGCTTCAAATCTCAGGAGAAATCCTACATCCGAGACATTGCAAACGTACAAGAGCACTTCTAGCCCTAGACCTCACTAAGGCGTTTGACAACGTCCAACACACAGCTATACTGGACGCCTTATCCAATCTAGGAGTCGGGACTCGAACACATACCTACAGAGCAGCTTTCCTACGAGACCGCACAACGGAAATCAAACTAGGCCCTATATAGTCCACCTCCTTTCCTCTGGGCAGCAGGGGAACACCCCAGGGGTCAGTATTACCTCCCCTACTTTTCAACATCACTCTCCTTCCCATGGCTCGCAAGCTAGAGCGCATCACAAACCTCTCCCACTCCTTCTATGCCGATGACATTGCCCTATGGACGACCCTGGGCAATGTTGGGACCTTAGAAGAAACACTTCAAGCAGGTGCGGACGCGGTAGTGGAGTGCGCGGCTTCTATAGACTTCACATGCTCTTTTGCTAAGTCTGAACTCTTGCTACTCCACCCGACCCGGAACCGCAACAGAAAGAAAAACCCCTCCATATACGTCGAGGTCAATGGTCTACCAGTGCCAGAGGTTGAAAAGATACGCATATTCTAGGCATGTTCTTACAAAACAATGAACGCAACACAGAGACCATCTCCAAACTAACAATCACGACATATCAAACCATCCGACTGATTAGAAGAATAGCCAACAAGCACCGAGGCATGCGTGAACATGACTTGAGGCGGCTGGTGCAGGCATTCGTGATTAGTCGGATGGTTTACTCCCTTCCCTAGCTCTACCGCACAAAGGCGGAAGAGAAGGTAGATGCCCTAATAAGACTGGCATACAAGTTAGCCTTAAATCTCCCACAACGAGCTCCCACCACCAATCTCCTAAGCATGGGAGTACACAATACACTACAAGAACTAACTGAAGCTCGTCGCACGGCTCAAATTGACAGACTCTCCTCCAAAAATACAGGTAGACACATTTTCGCCTCTCTTAAGGTTCAGCCAACAGTTCCACTGCCCAACAACACCCACGCCATCCCAACACACATCAGGGATAGACTCAGTTCACCCTCTGCCCGAAAACGTACACCCAGTTCACAACCAGGCCAGACGCGAAGCTCGTGCCAAGACTTTACACAAAGCTCATGCAAATGACAAAGACGCTGTCTACGTGGACGCGGCAGAGTACACCCACAATTTGGATTACGCCATCACCATAGCATCGCATGACCTCAAACACATAGCCTCGTGATCGATTAAGGCAACAACCTCACTTGAAGCTGCAGAAGTAACCATAGCGTTTGCCATTTCCTCCTCCGCTCTCCGCTGCCAGACTCATTCTGAGTGACTTTAAAACAGCAATCACGAAATTTTTCGCGGGGACAGATTCATGCTACCACCGAAAAATTACCAATATTTTCTCACAGAATCTTGACCAGTTCAAATTGTTTGGGTGTCAGCCCACGCAGGCAACCCCGACAACGAAGTGGCCCACTATCTTGCTCGAGCGTACGTCAACCGAGCAGGGCACACTGTAGAGGGGGGTAGCGCTAGTAACCTGCTTATCACCTATCATGAAATAACCCTCCATTACAGGGAGCAAAGACTGGTCTATCCCTCACCACACATCGCCCTCTCGAAAGAACAAACTACCTGGAAACAGCTCCAGGCTCGCACATTTCCTTCGCCAGCTTTGTTAGCCCTTATCCACACAGGCCAATACAGACCCGAATGCACTCTTTGTGGGGCTCCGAGAGCCAACTTTGACCACATTTTAAATCTCTGCCGAGAATTCCAACCACCATCTCGATGAAACCTCACGGACAAAGAGGGCTCCAGCTCCGAGCCGGCCTCACAAAGGCGGCTGGCAGAGTAGGCTGGAGAGGTCGCTGCACGTCATGGACTGTTGACCACCACCAGGGATCAAGATCCAGACCAACCCTAGGCAGTGACTCATCCATAAGGCTTATCAATAAATTTTTCACCTACCTACCTACGAATCCAATAGAAGGATAATTGATTTGCTATTCGAAAATCTCTAGTACTCACACGCCCCATAAAATGGGCCTGAGACGAAAAGCTACGAGTGTAGCTAAAGAGGCGCCTGGGAAGGGAGTCGGCGTTGTATGCTTCTCAATCTAGAAAAATAAACATAACTTAAGAATCTCACGTTTTGTAGGAGGTGTGTTTGTTTACGGAATATTTCTGTTCATACTGGGGCAAACAGTGCAGGTTTTATAACAAACGGCGCTGTTCTTGAAATGGGAAGATGGAGGAACTCCCCAGTTGCAAGGGGGCGTGTATCCGATTTGATAATACCAAAAGTTGATTTTAAAAGACCTAATTTTTTGTTCACAACAGAAAGCTTGGTGTTCAAATCCCGCGCGGTTGAGTTAGAAACACCACAGAAAAAAAATAAAAGGAAAACTTCATCCATGGAGACACTTGTAATCTTGCAGTGTTGTCATGTGAATTGAGGACTGCTATATTACTTGTGCGCTAATCCTTACGCGCTTCTGCAGTCTTCTACGCACGTATGCGTAACGCGCTGGCATGCTGAGTGCTTTCTCTCTTTCGCTGACGTGAATGCAAACACGCTTTCCAGCTCGATATTTCACACTAGGAACCTTCATGTAATCAAGGGTGACTCTGTATTTTTCATTAGGAACCTTGATGCATTTAACAATAGCAAGACTATGATACCTCTATGTGGTGACGGTGGGTACGAGGGTACCGATCGAGTTCCACCGCATACCATCATTTTATCCCGTTTTACGCGAGTTTAAGTACTAAGTTAAAATCAGTTTATACCGATCATACCATGCTTTTGATCCTATCCATATCAGGCAAGATATATTTTGAATTCCGCCCTGATAACGAACTTCGCGAACGACATGACAGTACTGAAAAGAAAGGGTGCTCAGGGCAAGCGCTGAATATAAGCAGACGATAAGGTGACATGTAGAGAAAGAGATATCAAAGCAGGAGCGAAATTGGCCAAGGAAAACAAGGTCTTTGAGGAAGATAGAAAAAGAGAGAGGAGATCGAAACAATATTTGTTGATCAATTTCGGTGGAATGGGGGGGGGATGTTTGGTCCGCCAGGGGGCTACGAGCCTTTGGAGCATGGCAATCCCTTGGGGTCGGGGTACCGCTCGGAGAGCTGCAGATCTATCAGGGGAATGTCCGAGAGTCGAGCGTGGAGAATTGTGTCACAGGGTGGCCTTGGGAAGATAGAAAACATCTTGCGCGTATCCGTCGTTCCCGGAGGTCGAGCTCATCTCTACAAACCGTGATAAAAAAAAACGCTGGCGTCGCAGCACCGAGAGGAAAATTGCGATCCCTGCAGAAATTTGGTTATCGAGGCCGAGGAACTTAGGTGTGCGCTCAGGCTGAGAGCAGAAACCCAGCTTTATTCCTCGCTGCGCCTTTATTATTCCACGCCTGGGGGTCCGGAGACAGAGGCTGATAGACGAAAACGACGACGACCGTCGGAGGCTGGAGCAGAAGGCGCGCGACAGAAGACGACGAAGGCCGTGCTCCTGGTCGGGTTGGATTCGGACATGGAGGACACCGACCACCAGGGCCACCAGTGTCCGGCTAGAATTGCGTGGCGCGCCGTTTCCGTCATCCTCCCCCTCCATCAAGGCGTCAGAGCAAGGAATGGAGTCGACCACGACGTCGCTTCACGAAGAGGAGTGCCCTGTCGACGAATACCCGGTCTCCAAGGTCATGCGAGGCATCCAGAACACGGACCCGATGTGGTTCGGTGCGCTGACTTCGGGCCCGCAGTCCGTCGAGCAGAAGAGGTCCCCACAGGAGGTCAACGTGCTGACCGACCAGAGGAAGGCCGCCGCAGAGTCGAAGCGGATCGAGAAGAGCGGCGGATACGTGTTCCAGAACCAGACGGTGCCCCCACCGTTTAGTTCTGGTGGCACAGCGTTCTGCGGTCCACATATCTGCCAGCGTGAGTATATGTTTTGTTTATGTCGCTCTTTCTCTTCATTTTGTTCTGTTCACTGTGCATTTTTAGCGTTCCCCCGTTCCTTGCGTGCGCTTATGTTGCGGTGACATTTTTTCCATGCAGAGAAGGCCTCCACCTCTATCTTGAACTTGGAGTCGCGGTTCGACAAGCGGCTAACGGCTAGCGGGGCCGACTGAGTGGAACATCCACGTTTACGCACTCTGTCCCTTGCGGCGGCGTTCACGGCGCCACTGCGCATGCTCAATAATTTGTAATAGCGATTTTTCATCAGTAACTAAATAACAGAGAAGGTGGAGAGAAAACTTTCCTGTCTTTAATATAACTACTGTACTCTCGCTTGGTGACGCTAGCTGCGGTTGATTCCGCAGTGCTGCGCAGTACGACATTGTCAGTTTCGCTGTCTATTATTACAACGCGCTCATAGCTTTGGTAAAGTTATCTAGGAAATGTTTTGCGTTCAGAGTGATTCACTGTGGCACGCTTTATGCGGTAGAGAGACCCACATGTGCACAATTTTATGTGCCTTGGTGTTAAGAATTATTTCTGCCGTCCGCTGTTGCCTGCACACGCCTGTGTGTTTGCACGCAAACAGCTGCAAGGGGATTAAGCACGACGTCGTGACCATCGGCCGACGCCATTGGCTTGAAGGCCACGTTTCAGGGGCATTCGCCGCTTCGTTCTTGAGTTGTATCTCTACCGGGAACATTCACAGCCAAACATGCGCGCTAACATGCCGGCCGAGAAGACGGTTGTCTAGGCGGTCCGGAAAGCGGGCGCCTTCGAGACGATGAGGTCAAATGATGCAGGCGGGCGCGGCTCGTACTTCGTGCGTACACTCTCACAGGTGGATGTCGGAAGCGCAGTGCGGTTGTCGCGGGCACTTGTGCGCCCTGGAGGAGGGCGTCAACGTTTCGCTCATTGGATCGACACACCCGTTGTTGGGCACGGCGATGCTGCCAACATGTGAGCGCTCGCGATTGCACAACGCAAATGGCAAGCCGCGTGTTCCCCTTTATACTGCTTGTGCCTGTATCTTCAAGATCGCGAGATACAACAAGGTAGCGCTCACCATTCCACAGAGCCAGTTGCATCGGCAGAATAATGAACGAGGTAACGCTTTTAATGTAGGAACGCATTCAGAGTCTCTATTCGCGGACCTCGGTGTCCGTCGCATGCACTCTTTCCTTTCCGAGTGTAAAACTAAAGCGTAGATACAGTACAATGTCATCTAGCTTTGCTTGGAAGAGGGTAATCGTCGTTATTACAGTGATCATGGTCCAGGTTACATTGACGGCTAGGAAAAGGCGTAGTTCTGACATTGGTTTCTATTTACCCCTGCGCTGCTCCAGCTGCGAGTGCCCTGCATCAAAATTAAAACCTGATTATTTCTCTTAAACTTTTGCTGCCCTCGGTTACATCTTGGTTCCATTGGTTGCTGCGTCGTCACGATGAGAGACCACCGGCTCTGTTGTTGCGTATTGCGTCGCCTGGCCAAGGCCAATTTTTCGTGTTAATTTTAGCACCGGATCAAGTCGCTTTCTGACTGAATTTTAAATTGCACAGCGACACTGAGGGCTATGGAACACGCTACGGCGGAGAGCTCGAAATTAATTTCGACCACGTGGGGTTCATTAACAGGCACAGAAATCTGTGCATACGGGCGCTTTTGAATTTTGCCGCCTTGAGATTGCTGCACCAATTGCTGCACTCTAGCGACCCATACCTCAGATCAGGATCGTCACTCAGACTTCCTCGCCATCTGGAAGCTCTTTAATCATCGACTTCGTCTAACCGTTGCTGTGTATACAGTTCTGTTTAGGTCCATCGAACAGTCCGTAGTGCGACAAGTGCGGCTCAGCAGAAACAGTGGAGCATATTTTGTCAGAATACCCAGCGTATGCCGAGGGGCATGCACATTATGAACTCTCTCAAGTTCCTCTTTACACTCGACTGTGTGTTAGGTCCCTTAGCCTGCCATACACAACGTCCACGGTTTTGTGTCCGAGCTCAAAACTAAAGCATTGATACAGTACAATGATATCCCTCCGTTCAGTACTCTCAATGCGCAGTCCCTATGGAGTGAAATTCGTCATCCCATTTTCTACACCTCTCTCATTCCATCTTTGTCTCCCCGAATCCCTTCCCCACGCAGAGTAGCAAGGCAGCGTATTTAAAAGCTGGCTAAGTTCGCTGTTTTTCAAATAATGAGCTTCTCTCTCTTTCTCTATCTCTCTCAAAATGCGAGGCAGAAGCCGCGACCTTTGGCTGAGCAGTCGATCGTCATTCAGCCGCAGAGCCAGCTGGGGCGGGTATACCTTTTGCTCTTAAATTCACGCTACTACCACATTTTTTTCTTATGGTGAATTTAATCACAGGTTCACAGTAGTCCGCCGGCGCCCGAGAGCGCCTGAATCCGGCAGAGAGCACAGGCCCGAAATCTGCACTTGGGACACCTATGTTCCGGCCGGAGAAAGACAGGGACACTCACGCTCCCCTAACGGAATAAATGTACCTTGCGTACCTTGCGCTCTCCGGTGCGCCGCAGCCCGCATCTCGGCGCATACTCCCAATCTTGCCATTAAAACAAGCGATCCCTGATCCCCATCAGCCATTCGAATAGCTTCGCTCCGAAAAAAGAAAAAAAGTTGATTCGGAGTGGCGCCGAATCTGCGATTGTAATTCGCAATTATTTTCTTTTCCTGCATGCGCTCGCTATGCGATCAGCCTCATTCGGAGCACTTTTTTTTGGCGCCCAAGATTTAGCCATCTTCTAAAGGGTTATGCACTTCCTTTTCAAGTTATATCGGTGCTGTTCCTAACTGTCAAACGCTCTTGAAGTCATTGTTCTTGGTTGATTCTTTGTTATGTCCTGGCTTTACCACGAGTGCTTGGCCTAGATCTGCCGGGTGTTTAAGCGACCACTTTAAAATATTCCTAAAAATAGTGTGGCGGGAAATAGAAAGTAAATCTTTTCATGAGCAACCTATGAACTATGACGGACATTAACAGTTTGGAAATCAATTAGGTAGTTATTTAACTAAAATTTACTTAAGCTTTTATTTACCAGAGTTTGGTGGCTAGGTCCAATGACGAGTTCGTGTCCACGGACAGGGCAATGCCGTGTCAGTTTTCTAGACGAAGAAAGTGTCGTTCTCTAAAGCCCTGCAGCGGGAGGAAACCTGGCGCTTTTTCCCCGCACAAAACCGAAACAGCGCAGGAAATTCACTGCAGACATAATATGTACTGGCGTCGTGTTGCAGTGCCTGCTTAGCAACAGCCTACTCTATTGTATACCCGGGGCAGCGGAACAAAAGGAAGTGCACGTTACGTTACAAGAAGAACGCTGACGGTTCGAATTGGGCGATTTGGGCATTGAAACACGTCATCAAAGAACAGAGTTTACTCTGAACTTCTGGCGCACCTCATTTGCGCTCTGTTTAGGTTTTGGGCCGAAAAAAAAAGCCCAAATTTCCTCGCGATGTAAGGCTTTAGAGGAAGAATTTATGACATCTTCTGGCGCATAGCAATGCACTCGCTATTGGCCGTAACCACCAGACTGTGCTAAATAAAAAGTTGTTTTGTAACGTTTAGTTAATTAGCTCACAAACATGCTTTTCACAATGATTGGCGTCCGCCGCTGCTGACAGTTTGTTCCTGGGAATATGCGCTTTCTGTATTTTGACCATCCTATCTTGGGGATTTTTCGAAAGTGTCAGCTTAAACACTCGGTATGTAACACTCGTGCCTTGATTGCGCAGTGCCAGCGTGACTCCTGATGTTTCACGAAGTGCAGTGCTTTGTCGTCGTTCATCGTCGTAGTTCGGTGCGGAGAGAAAGTCGAGGTCGCGGGTGCAGGCCTGCCTCCTTGCCCTCAGCTTTTGGCCAGAAAAAGGACGGCATTGAAGGCGGAGAGCATGTTGTCACAATGTTTTCACTCTGTTGGTTTATTTACCTATCTTTTTTTGTACCGCGCAAATTTCGTGATACAGTTTATTACTTGATTTCGTGGGGGATACTGTGCCACACAGCATTAACGTATGCTTTTCTAATTTATTTTTCGATGGCGTTCTTAAAGTGAAGAGTGCTGGTATGGAGCTCGGTGTTGGAAGGCAGAAGTCGTTCCAGTTGGCCGTTGTATGGGCAAAAAGAAATACGGGCACTTATTATTTTTTTCGCCGGTTCGTAGTCTAAACCTTGGATAGCACCCGAGTTATGCGAAGAAATAAAAACGAAAGACAAGCTGTACAATAAGTTTTAAACGCTCGTTCAATAGATGATCTCAGTGCTTAAGTTAAAAAATACCGATATTAAAAAGGAAGCTACGACTCGCTTGCCTGGTATACTGGTCTGCCTTGACTGAAGTTAAAAATGCGCGGCATGATTTGCTCTGGGCAAAATTAAATCAAATACTGAGACATGAGAGAGCTAGCGCATAGTGTTCCGTGAGGAACATCAGGAAGAGAGCTGGCACATGTTTTTTTTTTATTCAAAAAGTGTGCCATGAGACATGAGTTGAAAAAAGGGGGAAGGAATGCGGCAGATAGAAAGTTAAAAGGCAGGAGTGACGACCCGTTGCGCCGAGTTAGTCGCAGACATTGCCGATGCAGTGATTGTTCATAGTCCACATCACATAGTCACGTTCGCGGTTCCACCACAGGCCAACCTCCCTGAGGAGCCGTTGTCTAATAGCAGCCGTCGCTGGGCGCGTCCACAACAAGTACGTGCCGCACATCACAGATGTCCAGTGCAACGCCACAGTCAGGGCGCCTGTCAATTGCTGGCAGATCTTCTGCACGTCACAGATGACGGACAGATGTTGTCAGAGCCGCCCCTGCCGGAATCCTGCGCACGGATACCTGCTTCTGCCGAGTAAGACTACGGGGAATGGAGGGCGCGAATCACGGAGGAAATAGAGCACGTGTTCGCTGGCGCAGAAATTCGGAATCGGAAACATGGGACGGGAACGGATCTGGGGGAAGAGGGGAAGGTGGCGGGTCGTCTGATGTGTGAAGATGAGTCGTCGCATCATGTTACGTGGATCCTGAGCATGGCCGCGAATGCAGTGTATGCGCACAGGAAATGGGTACTTTGCGCAGAGCACATGAATTGATTGTGAAATCTGGAATGTGAGCCGAACAGCCTTAAGCTGTTTAAGGGCGGCGAGGGAGTCGGTGTAAATATGAACTGTATTGAATCTTGGAACGAGCGGAAGGGAAGCAATGGCGTTATAAATGGCTTGAAGTTCCAACGCCAGGGGAGTGCACGTATCCGCGGTATACGTAGCGCGAGAGTTGAGATGAGGATGAGATGGACTATACAGAGCAGTAAATCCCCTCTCTGCAGTATGTGATGCATTGGTGTACAATATGCACTCTTCATGCAGATACGCGGCTGATACCGACGGGGAAACAGTGGGGCGGTTGTCTGTGGGCTGGCAATATGACCACGGAGGAAGTGTGTTTAAACGATGAAGTTTGAGAGACTGTTTTCGAGCTCTGTTTGTCACCAGTTGGTCGATGAGTTCAATTAGTGTATTAAGCTGGGCGAACTCCTGTAGCGCAGGTATGGGTGTTAAACGAGGCAGATATGTTATGACATGCATAGCCTCACGATTGATAGCTTCAAGGGAGTCCCACTGTCTGCGGATGAGACGTTGCAACCGTGTCTGATATACTATACATGGCTGAAGGATAGAGCGCACAAGCTGGCGGGCTGTATGAGCAAGTGCGCCACATGAGCGCATAGCTATGCGACGAATCAAACCTATAGCAGCGTGAGCCAATTTACGGGTGGCTGTCAGCCACAAGGTGCTGGTCCCAATGTATGAAGGATAAGGCCCAGAATACGAACAGTTTCTACCTGAGGAATCGGGGAATTACGTATCATAAAAGTTAAAGGGGGAGCTTTCCTTAAGCCTGCCTTATTTCCAGTGCGAATGAAACATGATTTAGTAGGAGACAGTGTTAGACCCAGAGGTAGGAGGCGATGGGTCAATATATCCAGCGCGTGCTGAAGGACCCTACTGAAAAAATGTGTATAGGTTTGAACGGGTTCAGAAACCGGGATTATGGAACGGGACCTATAACCTATTTCAATAGGGCACCTATATTGGCCACGGCTTAGGATTGGTCGGGGCCTTAGGATTGGACGGGGCGTTAGGATTGGTAAAACCTGATAAAACCATCGCTCTTCTGGAAAGTCACCTTTAACTTTCCCCTGTGCGGTTTTTTAACCTTTGCTGTCAGTTTTATCAGGTCGCAGTTTCAATCATTTCTTGGTTTGTAATTTTCATCCTTATGCGCTTATTGTTGCTTCCCTCATCATTGTTGTTATTCCTTGTCATGACCTGGAATTATTATTGCCTTTACGTTTGCCTCTTCTCCGGTTGATTGTTGGTCCCTATTCCATCATCTTTGCTTTTACTTTTGATGACTGCTGTGTGGTATTCTATCTAGGTTGCCATGCAAACTATTCTTCACCCTTCACTTTTACGCCTGTTATTTGTTACAAGACATCCTGTCTTCTTAACTTCCTTGATTTGTTTCCCTTCTTTGTTTTTCACACGTAGTCCATTGTGGTGCGTCATCGGGTTATTATGTCTCACCCGGCCTCCAGTATTGATACACGATTTTGATGTGATTGTCTTGGTTTTTCAAACCGTCGTTTATACCTGAGCAAGTGACAAAAGTGGGCATGTCCCTGGGTTCTGGCCTTTCTAGTCTATGCTCCGCATCCATGAATAAACATTTCACAGCAGCGTTGGTGGCCTATAATACTCCTTATTTATTTAAATCTCTTTTCATTTGCGGAGATCGTTTACCAGCTCTTCAAGATAATAATTCATTTTTTCCCCTTTCGGCGACAGTTGGCTTCTCAGCCGGATGAGTTTGAATGAAGCGGTCAAATGCACCTGTAGAAGTGAATGATTGCTTAAGATGTGTCTCTCATGTGTCAATACTTAAAATTTTGGCAAAATACTCACCCTTCAGCACGAGAAGTTTAACTGGTGACATGGGCATTTTAGCAGTGCTTTCACCGTTCTTCAAAAAACGCCGACAGGTCTGGCCTGTCACGCTTTGTCGCTTAAGCTCAGAGGCGGTCCAGAGGCTGCGGGCTCCCTCCTTGCAAAACAGTGAGTCCCGCGGCAACATCATGAGAGCTGCCCACTTGTTAGCAGCCATAAATTGACCACGGCCGAGGTACACCTGCAGAGAACAAGCACAATCTGTCGGATTTTAATACGATGACTGTTGATCTTAATTCCGCCATGATATAGATGAGTTCAATATATTCAGAAGAATGTTATGGACAATAAACTGCGCTTCGACATGAAATGAATAATTTCTCAGGTTGTGCCTGGTTATGCAAACAAGCAACTTGACACCTGTAAGCTGGCAAGGCCACTAAGCAACAGTCACACGGTATACAGTCCTATATCATTCACTTGGTGGCAGTTCACTGGCCTGCAAAGAAACCTCTTCTGCAGGTGCCAGAACCATCAGAGGTAGCAGCTATCGTGTCATTTGGTGACATGTGGTCCATGTTGGCTATTGCTATATTGGAGTGTGATATGAAACGTGCAACAAGAGCATAGACTGCATGACAGCTAGAAGGCTGCAAACTGAGTTGCTTTTATTTGGCAAGCAAATCTTGGAAGCTAGCGGATCTTTCTCTCGACAGTTTGAGATCTTTGAGAAGACTGACAAGACAAAAAGCAGAAATGTGGCAATTAAGTGAAAGGGTGACAGTTGATATTGGTTTGTTTGGGCGATACAGATTTTGTCTGATGTGGATATTAATGGTGGTGTAGGAAATTCGCATCAAGAAATCCTACTGTACCTTGCTACTACAGTAATGAAATGAAGTCAGAGGGGCTAATCATTATATTAACATCAGCGTAAGGTCAGAATCAGTGTCACCCATTTTGCTGTGCAAACTATGCAAACCTATACAACATGGATGTTTGTAACAGTCAGCTAAAAGAGCACAAAATGAAAAGGAATGCAAACATAGTATTTGATGAATTTAAATACTCTTACCTGGCCATCGACATCCTCATAGAGAGACAGCCCCTCATTTCCTCCAAGATGCTCCTGGAGATGCTGCATATGAGAGGCAATGTAAAAGGTCTATGAAAAGAATGAACTGATTTCATCAACCTATATTTTATTAACAAATATTACCACACAGCTCCAACAAAGTGACATATGTATTCTACTCATATTCATGGTTTGCCTCCTGCCCTACAAGTACCCACTGTGGTGTTATTTCCCATCCTAGAAGTGTTCAAGGTGGCCATCACCTGTAACACAGGCCACATCATGGGGATACAAGAATTCCTCCCAAGCATGTTTCAGCATCTCACGATCCACTGAGTCATCGCTGTTATTCGCTGTTTGATGTCACACAGATGTTTGGGTAATGGCAGGACAAATACACCATCTTCAACATGTCCCCGCCATAAGGAGCCAGATCGCATCTTGATAAGGTAGAACACTTTTTGCTGAGGTGTCTCCATTTTCAGCATCACCGTGCAACTAAGAGCAGCGAGGAGGAATACAACAGATTACTATGGTAGCTACAATTGAAAATTATGAAGCCTGCTCCGTGCAATAGAGTGCGACACATTTCGTGGTGAAAACAGTGAAATAGTGCTTGAATTTTAGAAATACCCTGTATGCCAAATAAATTAACCATTAGTTTCTATGAAATTCTTTGGTAAAGAAAAGTTCAACGGGAAAACAAAGCCTTAAACAGGTGACCTGCTTCGTAGCGTAAGGATCGACAAATTTGAAAATAGAATGAAGGAGAATCAATGTGCACAATGCTTGACATCAGTCAGCTCCACAGTACCATAACAGAGACACATGCATGCAGGTTAACCCACCCATCAGCTGTGCAGTCTGCACAAAATGCAACTCACATGCTCCTGGTAAGCAGGATATGTAGCAAGAATGTCACCTTGCTCTCTAGCACCTGCCTCAGACTGCAATGAGACAAAACACCTCACAAATACTTAACATCAGGCAGCCAGCTATAACTCTGCCAAAAGCTGGGATGCATCGAAAATTCCCAGCCAACACTATAAATAACTCACTTCTGTGTAGCCATCGTAACAAGCAGCAGTTTGGTTACAAGCATGGCCAGCAGAAGGCATAGAGAGCTGCATTGAAAGATATTGAATTGATTCACAGAATACTTTCCACCTTACAGTCGTCCAAAGTGTATCACAAATTGAGGATACGCACAGATTTGTAACACATGCTAGCCCACATCAAATTATTAGAAGTAGTGCTGCAGCATAAAAAACAATCATAACCGTCCACTGCAATGGTGCACATAAACAGAAGTGTAGCTCGGGAATTGCCAGTAAACACTTCACTCAGCTGTGTGGACACCTAGAGTCCGTAAGTTAATTTATGCAGGACCACATGTTCACCATTCTATGATTTTTACGCAAAACAAGCACTTGGATTAAAATGTTTGTGCAACATTCTGAAAAGAGCAATAGGGATTATGGCACTTCAAAAGCCAGATATGATCACAGCAGAAACACAAGCAGGCGAGATCACGTCCACTGAAAACAGCTTTCTACGTGCATTCCAACAATTGCAGAAGTGCTGAGGCCAGTGCATACACACAGAAGGACACTTCCTCTAGCGTAACGGTGACCAAGGTGCAATAGCTAAGCTTTCTGGAAAAACGCAGTACAGCTCATATAAAAATATGCTATATCACATCATGCACTGGCTATGTCGCCAATACAAAAATCAACTCACAAGTGCACGGTAAGAGCAAGCAGCAGCAGGCATGCCACCTTGCCTGCCTTGCAGGCTGCACCAGAGGCTAGAAGGTGAGATAATAAAATTTATACTGGGAACATTGACACTTGTTATTCGATTAAATTGTTCTCCAGTTTAGTTTATTTTATGCACACACCGAAGCTCTGCAAAATCACCGAACAGGCTGGTAAATCAAAAAAACACATCTCGCATCTCCTTGCTCGGAGGTACAGTTTGGCGTCGATGCTTTCTTCTCGTGCGCCAGCGCGCGTTCTAGCGGCGTTGGCGTTCTTGTTTTGAACCGCATCCTCCTGCGAGACCATCATGCTATCTGCGATGCGCTCGGACGCGTATTGGCGTTCGAATGATACCAAACGCGCCGCGAACGGCGCCAATCCACCTCATTTTTTTCGTAGCGTCGGAACAGAGCAGGCACCAGGCCTCCTTGGCCGACCAGCAGAAATGTCCGAGTCCGTAGTTAACGCATGTGGACGCTTCAAGCTCGAACTCAAAACGACCATCTCGACATTCGAAGACAGGGTACTAGAAGAGCTGGCGCTAATCCTCGATGTAGAAGAGGACGGCGACTGCACAGGTTCCACGTCAGGAGATGGCCTTGTCTCCTGCCCAGGCGAAATATCTGTGACGGCACTAAACCTCGATGACGAAGGAGATGCCGGCGGCGGCCTGGACTCCTGCCCGGGCACGATGACAGCCTCGTCAATGACGAGGTTGACTGAAGAAGAGGACGACAAGGTGCTCTCGTCACCATCGGCCTCAGATATGTTGGCGTTGCTCAAAGCTGCAGCGCTGGCTGCGGGCTCCGAGAGCGGCTTGTCCTCAGCATCAGAGATTTGCAGGGGCACAATGGGCTCGGCCTCCGTAGCGGCAGGTACACTTGGAGAGACTGAGGCTGACAGAGCAGGCACATTTACCGTTGGCTTGCTAAGTGCGTCACTGGACGAATCAGTCGCAAACACCGGTTCTTCCACACAGACACTGAGACGCAGAGGAACCACCGGAAACAGCGTCTGTGTTGGAAACGGCGGGGTCAGTGATGGCTTGAACGGCTGCCTGTGCGGCCGGCGGTGGTGCAGGTCGGGCCGCAGCCTCAGAGCACGAGGGCTTGATCGCGCATGTCACTGTAACGTGTGGATCTCCACAACGTCGACACGCAGCACACAACCTTGGCCTTGGTGCCCAAAGACCCCGCAGTGGGCGCAGAACGGAGCCGTGCACTGTGCTCTGAAGTGTGAAGTCGACCCACAACGCCGACAAACACGCTTCGTGCGTTTGTAATCGCATGCCACGCGGTGGCCAGCAACCTTTATGTAGTTTGGCACGGGTGACTCCGATTTCATTTCAATTCGGACATACCGCGTCCCGATGGTGACAGTGTGACGTAACCACCATGATGCCGCGACTTATGTGCAGCACCTTGTAATTAGGGGAAAGCCTTGGCAAAGGCATCACTTGGTACGCGGGCGGGCAGAAAAAGAACAATCACCTGAGTCAGCTGAGACACAGTAAACTTCTTCCAATCCAACTACAGAGGCTGTCGCATCGACGACATCCTCCGGACTAACCCCCTCAGGGACGACGACGTCAAAGGCAAGAGCCTTTGTAGGTAGCTGGCTCACCATATTGAGGCGCCCGCCAACCAAAGGACACCCGAACAAAAGAGCGCTAGCGGAGGTCGAACACCGGCCACCGACCCAAGCCGGCGGCCGGAACACACACAGGAGCAAAGTCCAGGAGAATCCACCACCGCGCATCGCGGCAGGTGAGATCCTAAGCCTCACAGAAGGACTAGGCGTGCACCGCTGTTGCCCTACTATGCAGGGATGCTACTGTTCGGTGGGCTGATTCGGCACGACGCAGTTGTCAGTTCACGCTCCAATACCACCATCAAGGCATCCTCCAACCGTTTTATGATATTTACAACTGTGTTATTGCTCGCTGTATAGATAGATATGAAACCAAATCTACTTCCAAACGACGCGCAAACCCTGCAGAAATCGTCAGAAAGCCAAATTGAAAAATATTCTTTTTTTAAAGAAAATGGCGCAATGTGAGACAGGCGTCATTTCCATTTCTTAAAACTAACTTTCATGTTCCTTCGCTTATGGCGTGGTTCATGTGTCCACCGAGATATGTCAGACAGGCGTAATTTCCTTCCCTGAAAAAACAACTTTCATTTCACTTTCCTACCCTTACGGCGCGGTTCGGGTATCCACTGAGGTATGTGAGACCGGGAACCTTAGCGTTGCTTAGCGCGGTGCTCGTCACGTTGGTAGCCACGTGCTCTCTACGGCATGAGTCGCATTGATCACACCTAGCATTCCGCTGAACGCATCAAAGTGTATCGACACTTTATAAAATATTTGTTAATAATAATAATTGGTTTTCGGGGAAAGGAAATGGCGAAGTATCTGTCTCAAACATCGGCGGACACCTGAACCGCGCCGTAAGGGAAGGGATAAAGGAGGGAATGAAAGAAGAATGAAAGAAAGAGGTGCTATAGTGGAAGGCTCCGGAATAATTTCGACCACCTGCAGATCTTTAACGTGCACTGACATCGCACAGCACATGCACGGGCGCCTTAACGTTTTGCCTTCATGAAAATGCAGCCGCCACGGTCGGGTTCGAACCCGAAAACTCCGGATCAGAAGCCGAGCGCTCTAACCACTGAGCCACCGAGGCGGGTGTTTAGGTGGTGCTGGTTGTGGTTTTATTAAAAATAATAGTAAAAAGGAAGGAAAAGATTTTTGCTAGCCCCGGCATCTGCCATCGATACTGAATGATACCCTCCCTTACCGAGCGATGGGAGACCTTGCTAACCAGCCCCGCCGTGGAAGACCAGCTCGTCCTGATCTCCAGGGGCCAGGCGGCTAGGGAAGGGTCCCGTGAAGAGGGAACCACTCCCATCGACGGCGTCTAAGCAGACGTCGAGCTCGAATCAATAAAGTTGTTTCTCTCTCTCTCGATACTGAAGCACCTGAGCTGGGGCAGCGGAAATAAAGTATAGCAGGCAGAATGGAGAAATGAAATGAAAGGTGTGTGGGGACAGGAAGAGAGGATTGGGGGAGAAGTAATATGTACAAACTATTTACACAATAAGAAATGCGTCCAGGTTGTGCGCGTGATTAGTTCGTTTTAGAGGAATTAAATCACACACGCGCACAGCACTGTGATGGTTACAACTGGAGTGGGGCGTCCAGTTAATAATCGTTCAAGGTAGAACTCGCGGAGCGTTCGGTCACTGCACGTAACTACCTGACAGAGAACAGACGGGACGTCAAGCCCGTGTGTTCGAGGAATGCACAGAGGCTCACCAAAGTTCGCTCACGAGTGCGCGCACTGCCCTGCGGCCACAATAGCGCCTTGATGGAGTCTGGTAGTATGCCCTGCGCCCTATAGGCCGCGAGCATATCGCGACGAGCATCGGCGAACGCGGAACAGCGAAGGAGCAGATGTTCTAGTGTTTCCACTGCACCGCATCCGTCACACACATCACTCGTCGCGAATCCGTGACGCACCCGTCGTTCCCCGGGCCAGAACCCAATTTCATGACCCTCGTATGCGATGCCGACAGACGCTGTCGCGCTTGACCGAAGGTCAGAGGTCGAGATAGTATGTGCAACAGCCGCTGGTGTCACTGCTGTAGCTGACGTCATGTGTCGAACTTGACTACCACCAGTTACGCTCATGGGTTGACCTCTACCTACATTCAAGGTGATGCTTGCGGCCATGGTGACCTCTACCTACATTCAACGCCAAACTTGCGGCCCCCCTGACGGCTCGAAAGGCTGGCGTAGTGAAGCTTTTGGCTTCAAAAACAATTTTCTATTTTTATTCCAAAGCCCTCCACTACAACTCTTTCTTCCTTTCTTCTTTCACTCGCTCTCTTATCCCTTCCCTTACGATGCGGTTCGGGTCTCCACTGAGATATCTGAGACAGTTACTGCGCCATTTTCTTGCCTCAAAAACAAATTTTCAATTTTTATTCCAAAGCCCTCCACCACGGCACCTCTTTCTTCCTTCCTTCTTTCACTCGCTCCTTTATCACCCTTCTTTCGAAGCGGTTCAGGTCTCCACCAAGATATGTGAGACAGTTACTGCGCCATTCCCTTTCCTAAAAAAAATCAATTTTCAATTTTTATAACTGCTACAAGTTATTTATAAAACGCCGATGCACTTTGATGCGTTCAGCGGAATGCTAGGTGTGATAGAAATAGAGAACCTGTCGCGTGGAGGCGGCTGAAAACTAATACATTTATGAACCCGGTATCGGCTTACCACGTGTACCCAGAGTTGAGGTCGCATGATCGATGCACACACTGTGGGGCGAGAGGGACCCTCGACCACATAATTTGGGAGTGCCGAAATTCTCCCGGGGTGGGCAAAAATATAGATAGCAGAGAAGCCTGGGAGACCCTGCTAAGAAGCCCGGACCCTGAGCTCCAGCGCAACACCATCCACCTGGCGGAAGAGGACGCTGCCAGTCAAGGAATGCCAACCAGCCTCTGACCGCGGACGCGCAACTCCCCGTCTCCCAGACCTGCGTGCCGGGGGCGGGGAGAAACGTTTTTTCTGGGGGCATTCCTTACAAAAATACTCGGTGAGGTCGTGTTGAAGTTCTTCTGAGCGGGCTCAACATGCTATCTTGAATTCATGTTGAGACCAGGAAGTCCTTGCGTTTGTCGATTGTTGAGGCAGCGTTGAATGCCAACAGAAAAGTGGCCACCGTGTTAGAGTTGAACATTCTTAACACAATTTCTGCATTGCTTTCATATTGAATTCATGTTGAAATTACGGGGGTGATTCAACAAATCATTCTGAATATCGGCTGTGGCAATAAAAATTGCTAGGAACATATTCGTATTGGACCAGATGACAAACTACCGCTGCAATTTTCGCCGGTATATACGCATTTATTTCGGCAATTTCACGTTAACGTGATGCTGACAGCCCCAGTCATGTAGTGCTCCACACATATGGAGGCCTATATATATATATATATATATATATATATATATATATATATATATATATATATATATATATATATATAATAAATATATATATATGAACCTGCACCAAACCCTGGCCAATCCCCCACCGTGGGTATGTGCCATCATCTTTTCAGGCAACAACAACAACATATGCAGAAACACACGTGTGTGTGTATAGATAAATACATACACTCTCGCCTATACAGTCATCAGATAAAGAGCATGGAACAGTGTTGCACACGAGGCTATTATACCACGCGAACTGACTAAGAGTTCACAACGTTTCCAACTTAAGCGCCATCTGAGCTGCTGCTGCTGTTGCTGACGAGAAGAATGACAAGGAAAAAGCACGGGCCTGCCCACTGGCTCAAGCCGAGCCACAGCCGCTGCCTTGTGCAGATAGTAGGAGAGTTGAAAGATAGAAGAAAAGATCGAAAGAAAAAGCGCGCGCTGGTATGCCCGGGCCGATCCCGGTGGCAGTGCAATACCGGGCCGACCCGTGCCAGTGTGCTTCAAGCACACCGCCATAATTTCGAAACGCCACCCGAGTTTCACCCTTATATACACCTACACAGGGGTGTCCGCATCTCCGCAGGTAGTGGCCTGCCAATCAGCAAAGTTATACCAGTTATTACTGCTACTATTTATTTATCATATGTGCAGTGGATGTAATAAACTTCACATGCGACGTTCTGTTAGTTGGAGACCTTGAATCACGCTTCGCAGCAGGGGGTCCAAAGACAGGACGAACAACGGCGGCGAGAGAAGGCATCCCTGGCGCACACCCCGTGTCACCGGAAAGGGAGCGGTGACCGACCCGTTCACCAAGAGTTCGGCCGTAAGGCCCGAGTAGAACAAGGTAATGCGCTCAACGAAGATGCCAGGCAGCCCAAAACACCGCAGAACGGAGAACAGGTTGTGATGCTCTACCTTGTCAAAGGCCTTAGCTTGGTCTAGGGATATAAAAACCCCGATAGTCCTTTTCGCGTGAGCGTGACCGACGCAAATATCGAGCGGCCAGGCACATCGCAAGTCTGGAAGGGGCTAACGAGGTTTGGCAAAAGAAGACGCAAGCGACTGACCAGGAGCGAGGCGACTAGTTTGTAGTCAGTATTAAGCAGGGTTATCGGCCTCCACGCCGCGGGGCATGACGACGTCATTCCCTGCTTTGGCACCAGCACGATCCGGCCTACACTAAAAGACGGTGGTTTAGCTCCCCCCTCGAGGAAGGCGTTCACCAGACGCGTGAGGAAGTCGCCGAGCACATCAAAAAAGGTGCAGTAAAACCCGGCGACTAGACCATCTGGTCCCGGTGCGGAGACGCGATTCATGTCGCTTAAGACGGCGTAGACCTCTTCCCGTGTGGCGCGAGCGCAAAGAACCGATTCCGCGTCGTCGGGAGGGTGGGGGAGGGTGGCGCAAAAGGCGTCTATAGCAGCGTCAAACCCCTCCCACTTGCACAGGGCTTGCGACGCAAAGAGATGGGCAAAGTGTTCGCGTAAGACGTGTTCGCTGTCCTCGACCTGCTCAGATATCGCGCCATCCGGGATCATTACGCTTCCAACAGGGGCCGGTCGGTCGGTCTTGTGGCGGCAGCTGTCCCCGTGCATGAGGTCAGCGCGTTCCTGCGACGGCATGCGGAGGTTTGCAGCGGTGCAGGAGGCCTGAGATCCCTCCTCCAGGATGCGGTGGTACCGGACGCGAAGAGCGTCCAGGTACTCTCGCATGGCAAAGGTGAGCTCACCCCCTTGCCTCACGATGCGCATGCGGCGCCGCACGTCGTTGAGTCCAGCAGTCTTTTGCGCGCGTTTTGCTCTACCAGCCCGAGCGAGTAGTTCGCGCCATTGTGCCTTGACGGTATCCCAAATCAAGCGGCTGACCTCATCAGTGTGGGCAACAAAAAGTGCCAACTCTGCACGGATGTCGCGAATACTGAGGTCATCCGCTAAGAGGGAGACATCCATTCTCCAGGTAGAGGGGATCGCAATTCGGCCCCAAGCGCACCTCAAAGATACTGCGACCGGTACGTGGTTACTGAGTGCTCCGACACCGGGCGGAAATGGCACCACCTCGCAGGACACTAAATGCTGCACGAGGGCTGCAGGTTGCAGCGCCTAGCACGTGTGGCCACTAATAGGTCCCCGTGCAGCTCAACCCACGTGTCCGTAACGTGTAGCTGGCGATACAGCTTGCCTAGCTCTTCGGCGTGGTAATTTGACGCCCCTTGACCGGGGGTCCTGAATGTCGCGCAGCGTGTGCAGGACGCAATTAAAATCCCCTAGTAGGACATGTGGCGCGGTTTCAAGCAGGTGGGATGTAAGCAAGCGGAAAAACACGCCCGTCAATGCTCGCGTGACGGGCGCGTACAGGTTTACAAAGCGAGTCCTCCGCCCGTCGAGAAAAAATGTATACCACCAATACTCGACCATCGTAACCAAAGGTACAATGCGCGCAGGTGCGAAACGCCGGGCTCAAAAACACTACACCCACTCCGCAACACCGCGAGTCCGTCAAAGGAAAGAAAGCATGAAACCGTGAATGAGAAGAAATAACTTCTGCAGGGGTGCGGAAATTACACTCCTGCAAAAACAAAACATCAATGTGCAACGAACGCGCAAGGTGAAGCACCTCCCGCTGCTCATCGGGAGAGCGAAAACCTTGCACGTTAAAAGAAGCGAAACTAAAAGCAGCCATCATGAAAATAAAGAATAAACCAATGCCACAACGTAAAACAACGAAAGAAGTGAACGAAACATAACGGTGACGGACTCACGGCAAACATCTGCGTGTAGATTCTGTGGGTGCGTGGATACACCGGAGCTGGGGGAGGGGCGTCGAGGCTCTTGGGAGGTGTCCCGAATCCCTGCTGGCGTCCAGGCTGACGGCCCCGCGACGGCGGGACGATGCCAAGCGGTGTCAACGGTTGCGCGGCGGAAAAGTGCGACCTGCTGCTGTCCTGACGCAGCCCCCAGCGGTACGGCCAGGCCCGCATCCCTTGATCCTGGACACGACCGCCGGTCCTCGTGCGCCAGCCCACTGACACCCTGCCTTTAAACAGCTACTGCGCCCCGCCTGAACCGGCGGTATCCAGCGCACCCCGCCGCGCTGCTACCCTGTAGCAGTTTTTCGCGGTCCTCACCGGCCGCCACATGGTGGCTTCCTGCTGCCAGCCCCGGCTGCCCTGCAGTCCTCGCCCGCCTCTGGCCAGCCTTTCAGCTGGTCCGGGGTCATGGCTGCTTGCCTCCCGCAAGCCCCCGACGCGCGCGCGCCACTCACAGCGCGCGCCGTTCATCCTCCCCTTCCCTGTTGTGGCTGTTGCTGCGGTGACCCGCCTCCCTCGAAGCCGAGGACCATCTGCCGCCGCGCCCCTGGATTACGTGCCTAGAATGTGTGCTGTGCCAGTGGTGACCCTGCGGACAGAGGCGGTGCCCCCCCCCCCTTCCGAACATCCCAACCCCTCTCCCCTGGCCCCCAAGAGTGATGCCCAAAGGGCCGACATACGTCGGGGCCTGTACCCCCCCCCCCCCCCCTTCATAGCAACAAGCAAGCAAGCAAGCAATGTGAGACAGATACTGCGTGGTTTCCTTCCCTCAAAAGGCAATTTTCAAAGAAAATTTTTCCAATCCCCAAAAGCATGGACCCAAACCTGCACAAAGAACGCAGGGAAGCCAGGGCCAAATACATACAAGCATTAGCACCCAAGAAGGACACGGTATACACGGACGCCGCCGTATATACCAAAACACATGGACAAACCAAAAACAGGGCGACGGCAACGGTGGTAAACTCGAGATTCGAAGAAACCACCAGCGCGTCAGTCAAAGACTCCACGGTAGTCGAGGCTGAAGAGGCAGCCGTAGCTCTAGCGGCAGCGGAGGGCTACCGAAACAACAGGTCTCTAACAATATTAACCGACTCGCAAGCAGCATGCTGTAACTTACTATACAAACGGCAGGATCAGTCGCATAGCACTCCGAATTCTCTGCTCAAGCGACCCGCAACAGAAAAACAAACAAATACAGCACGTCATAGTATGGGTACCAGGATATACTGGAGTTCAAGGAAACCAAGAGGCCGATAGGATAGGTCGAGGGCACACTAACCGAGCGCCCGACCCATTCGACCTTGAGGAACCCATACCGGTCCCTCTGAGCTACTCAGAAATCCTAAATTATCATAGGGGGGGGGGGAGAATGAAATACCCACCACCGTGCAAAGAACTCAACAGAGAGGAAGCAGTAGCATGGAGACTACTGCAGACAGGGCATACCCAAACCTAAATACTCTTAGTAAAGCTTACCCTACGCAATGCGGCGAAAAATGCCCGTGATGCGGAGAAAAGCCGACCATATTCCTCATAAAATCGGCCTGTCAGAAAAATGACAAGGTATCTAAAGTAGAAAACCCGAGTGCGGAACAGTGGGAGGGGATGCTCTCCACCGACGACCTGGACATCCAACGTGGATTGATCTGGCGAGCTCACTGGACAGCCTTCCTCAGCGGAGCCCTGGACTAAGGGAAACTGACCATGTGGAAGAAGACGGAAGATATCACCAGAAGATGGAAGAAGCCGTCTGAAGACCGCGAAAAACACTTTCAACTATAGTCGGGTACAACTTTAGAAGACAGGAGAGGCCCCGCCCAGATGACCGAAGCGCAGCAGCCAATTGCCTCCGGGACTAAAGAAATAGTCCCGCTCAAAAAATTGTGAATGCTTCTAAAACGCGTATTTCTCCGTATAAATAAGATTTGTGTATCTTGATGAGTGGTTTAGTAAAACTATCATGATGCAAATGCTTCAGCACATGCCGGATCGCGAGAGAAAAATAACTCCGTGCCTTCTACAACGCTGTGCGTCGTCTGCTACGGAGCGAGATCGACGGCACCGGGCGTGTAATTACAAAACAGTCTGGCTCAATAGCATAGGATTCATATGTACGTTTTGTGTGTTTTCACAAGCTTATTTTTTTAATGTGTGAGGCTTATTTTTCAATTGCTACTTGTTTCTTTTTTTTTTGCGGTTGCGAACCTACAATCTCGTGAGTTCACGCACGTTCGCGCACGGCATTCCGTACCTCTTTTCTGCCATGGAGCCCAGCGAGGTGACATCGGAACGCGAGCCTTTGTTGCCGAACGAGCCTTGTGTCGCATCGATGATCACACCACCAAGGAGCCTCGGCAAGAGCAAGAGCGGCCGCATCCTGAACAGCGATTCACGCAACATGATCTTCCACTGCTACATGTTTTGGCGTAACAGGGAGCCTGAACGCAGCGTAGAGGAGACGAGCAAGTTTGTCGCTGACATGCTCGGTGTCAGCGAAAGGACTGTGTTCAGGGTGAGGAAGGAAGTTAAAGCTCCGCATTTTTCGGGTGGCAAACTGACGACGTCGTCCCGAAAGCGCCCACGCAATGCGGAGAAGAGAAGACGCAGCGCGAAGTTTGACAGCTTCACGTTGTGCGCGCTGAGGTCATGTGTGCAAGATTTCTTTCGCCGCAACGAGATACCGACGGTCGAGAAGATCACTTCCAAGTTCTTGGAACGTATGAACTCCCATCACTAAGGCGGTGTACTGTGCGTCGCCTGCTTGCCGAGATCGGCTTCAAGCACAAAAAGAGAAGCCGCAACTCGCTGCTTATCGACCGGGATGACATCACCGATTGGCGGAATCGCTACCTCCGTGACGTGGAGCGCTACCGATCTTCTACCTGGACGAGACATGGGTGACGGCGGGACACACTCGGTCGATCGTGTGGACAGACACCGTGGTGCAGAAGCGCGGACGCCTGTTCGCTCGAGCAAATGGCCTAAGGATGGGTCTAAAACAACCTTCTGGGAAAGGTCAGCGCCTGATCGTCACGCACATCGGCAGCGAGGATGGCTTCGTCGACGGCTGCTTGGATGTATTCCGAGGCCAAAAGACAGGCGACTACCACGAGGAAATGGACGGCAATCGCTTTGAGGGCTGGTTTAATGGCGTTCTGCAGAAGTTGCCAGCTGGTAGCGTCATTGGTTTAGACAGTGCACCTTACCATAGCCGGCGAGAAGAGAAATTGCCAACGACGGCCTGGAAGAAGAAGATACAGGAGTGGCTCACAAACAAGAAGATCACCTACGCTGAAAGGATGATAAAGAAGCAGCTGCTTGAGCTGGTGGCATCTGTAAAGTCACGCTTTCTGAGCTAGATCGTAGACAATGCAGCTGTAAGCGCCGGTTGCATTGTACTCAGGCTCCCGCCGTACCACTGCGAATTTAATCCTATTGAGCTTTTGTGGGCCAAGGTCAAAAATCGCATCGCTGCGGACAACAGAGACTTCAAGTTGACCACGGTCGACGCCATCTTGAGGGAGAAAATCAAACACGTAGCGGTGGAAGACTGGGCGAAGAGCATCCAGCACGTGATGGACTTGGAGGAAAAGTTCAGACTTGACACGTCTGGGAGTGAGCACATTCAACCCATCATCATCCAGCTGGGTGAAGATGACACTGAAGAAAGCGACTCCGACTGCGAGCTGTCTGGCATTGAGCCACTCGACGAAGCATAACGGCTTCTTTTAACGAAAGAACAGCCTTTATTAGGGCTACCAAAATTTTTCTCGTTGGTTCGCAACAGACAACCATCCATTCCGTGACCTCTGAAATAAATAAGCAGTTCCATTTATGGCGTATTCCTTATAATAGAAGCTCAATTCTGATAAGCAACGTCCAGCACACATTGTGCTTGATTTAAGAAGTGGCATAGAAACATGTTTAAATGCTGGTATATCTGAATTGAAACACAACTGTTAACTCTGATTATCTTTGGCGGGCTCAAAATGCTCATTCAGGCAGCCACCATCTAGTTTGACGGGCCCCATGTTGAAATAACAGTATTCAAGGCACGCTTTATAGCTCTGTTAGCAGTCTGCACTGGAAATCGCAGTCATGTCATAGCCCGTGCTGCTGCGATACCAGTAGTCAACACGAAACTGACAGCCACTGTTAGCAGCTTGCACGCCAAAGCACATTCATGTGGTTGCATTGTTTATTTTGGTTATCTGGCTCACACAAGTAATGAGAATAAGAGAATAAATATAAAGCATCATTAGCTTATTGAGGCCCAAAATGCTCATTCAGGCAGCCATCGTCGAGTTTGTCGGGCCCCATGTTGAAAATAACAGTAGTCAGAGCACGCTTTATGGCTCTGTTAGCAGTATGCACTGAAAAGCGCAGCCTTGTCATAGTCAATTTTTAATTTATTTATCTGACTCTGGCATTAACGCGAATGCAAGCACAATTATTAACGTGAATAACTTTGCTAGCATTTTTTTTGTCATATTTACGTACCAGAAAAATGCTCAGCAAGGTTGAACGTGTTTTAGTGAGTCACTTTGTTCATTACAAGCCGTAGGCAAAATGACGGCCAGATTCAGACAGTGATATTGGTGAAATAAATGATGAAAGCTGGTAATAAATTGGTAATAAATGGTGAAAACTGAAAAAGCTCGCACAGCACTGCTTTGCTGGACTCCATTCACTAGAAAACTGCATTTGTAATGATGAAAGCGTCAAGACAGGAAATGATAATCCACTGCACAATGTTATGTGTACCCCCACATCTGACGGGCAGCGAAACCATCTATTTATTAAGACTGAATGCAACAACATCGCAAGATGCTGTCGCACAATATGGCACCCTTTCATGTGCACTCCTGGCGAGCTGCCGTATGCACTGACGCATAAACACATTAACAGGGGTAAGAGACGAAGTTATTGCGCAAGCCACGTGATACTTTTAACATTTTGTATCGGTCAATGTTTCTGTCGTCACAGCTGATAGAAGTTTCTTTAGTGCAAGTTGGTTAATCACGTTGCGACAACAGCACAAGAAGCAAGGTCAGAATAGTAGGAGAAAACACAGCAAGATGGCAGACTGAGGAGGCAAGGTAGACAAGAGCGTAAGGATTTAATGACATCGAAGAGGCCAGCCCTGCTATTCACAGGACTTGGTGCTTTGAATGAGACGAGTTAATGAAATTGTAAAGGAAGAGGTGGATGCGGCATGCTTACAAGAACAAACACAAAAATAAAAGGACACAAATAGGAATAATAAACACATACACGCACAGAAGCACTCACATATTCACACACATGCACACAAACGCGAGCGCGAAAACTAAGATTTAAAATGCAAAAAAGGGGAAAATAACAAATATAAACAAACATGCAAGAACACATGCACACACATTTAATGCAGACGCGAGTAGAGGTATTAGGAGTCAGTTCACAAGCAGCTGTGCCTACTTTGTCGTACTTATGTTTGATGTACATAATGGCTCTGTTGCCTTCACTGTCTTGGAATTGTTTTAGTAGCAACATATCATAACAATCGAAAATCAGCGCAAAGCTGTGTTGTGGGAAAGCAAGTCGAGCGCTGGCAGCACAACTGATGTGCGATTGTGTCACAGCAGGGATTCTACAGCTGGCGCGTGCAGTGAGTGAAGAATTCTAGGCCATACAGAGACGCGAATTCATGCCAACCTCCCTTGTAAAGGCACCAGTGTATCGGTCATAATTTTATATTAGTACTAAGGCTGACATTAAGGAAACAAACACTGCTCCCACACGCCTGGCCGTTAATAATCCAATGACATTCGCTCAAGCAGCGCGTGTTAGTCACTGATTGTTAGCACTGGTGGAAAGTGATCAATCGATGGTGCTACACAACACTCGAACGACGCCCTGCTAGACGCTCGGCTATCTTATCATACTGCTGCCAACGATCGATCGTTTGCGCGCTGAGCTGGCAGCAACAAATCTTTGCGTTGGAGGTTGCTTCCGCAAATCTTTTCGGTTGAGGAACTCGTAGGTTGGTTTCATCCGCGCACGCTTTTCTCATTTATCCTGAGAATGGTTTTGCTCCATCACTTCGCCACGTCCGACGTGAAACGCAGGGGCACAGTACACTAACACACCCGCCGCTCACAGTAGGTACCAGACTTTGGCAAATTCTCCTCGTCGTAACTTCACTTAGGAGCAAAACAAAACACCATAGAACAAACACGCACGATGTTTGTTTGCAGCGGTGTGCCGCTGCGGGATCCTGTTTCCAGACGAAGCGCAGCGCAGTCACCGATGTTCGCTGTAACCTTTTTTCGTCGCCTCACGGCTCAGAACAAACGCACGCGGGACAAGTTGTGCATCGTAAGCTTGCAATAATATTTCCGACATGACAGACGCCCACAAACAATTCGAATTCACTCTGACGAAGGGAGACGCACACAGCTGACGCGACTCGGCCCAGTTCGAAGCGAGGGCGGCCATGTTAGGCATGTTCTCCGTCGGCGGGGTCACCGGCCGTCCGGCTCATGACGTCACCTGAAGTGCGCGCCTATTGGCGGAGGCTCGTGTGCATCCGCCTTTGAGGGGCAAATGCCGCTGCCTTCTTAAGTTGTACCCGACTGTAGAGCACAATAATTTTTTCCTCCTCCTTCTCCTCCTCCTCCTCCCACCCGCGGTGGCTCAGTGGTTAGGATGGTTAGCGTGCTTGCGGTTTTGATTTTCAAGTGAGCCAGAGGTCAAACCCCCCTTACGACGTGGTTCAGGTGTCCACCGATATATGTGACACAGTTACTACGGCATTTCTATTCCTCAAAACCGGTTCGGGTGTTCACCGATATATGTGAGACAGTTACTGCGCCATTACCTTTCTTCAAAACCAATTTTAAAAGCCAATTCACCCGCCGTGGTGGCTCAGGGGTTAGAGCGCTTGGCTACTGATCCGGAGTAGCCGGGTTGGAACCCGACCGCGGCGGCTGCGTTTTTATGAAGGAAAAATGCTAACGCGCTCGTGTGCTGTGCGATGTCAGTGCACGTTGAAGATCTCCACGGTGGTCGAAATTATTCCGGAGCCCTCCACTACGGCACTTTCTTCTTTCACTCCCTCCTTTACCCCTTCCCTTACGGCGCGGTTCAGGTGTCCGCTGATTTGAGGCAGATATTGCGCCATTTCCTTTCCCCAAGAACCAATTATTATTATTATGCCCTGGGCCGATCCCGGAGGCAGTGCAAGCTTCTTCTTCTTCTGTTGTTGGCAGGAAAAATGAAAAGGAAAGTGCACAGTTCTGCCCACTGGCTCAAGCTGAGCCAGAATCGCTACATCGTGCAGAAAGTAGGAGAGTTTAAAGACAGGATAGAAAAGACGCGCGCTATTATGTCCCAGGCCGATCCCGAAAGCAGTGCAATACCGGGCCAACCGGTGGCGGAAGTGAAGCAACCTTCAAGTACTCCGCCACAATTCCAAAAATATGTTGGGCTCAAATGGAACCCGTATCAGATATTCCATAACCGAAAACGGCCCACGGGGCTTCGAACCCATCTCTCCTCACATGAGACGCCATCTGAGCTTCACCCTTATATTCTCCTACACAGGCGTGTCCGCATCTGAGCAGGTAGTGGCCTGCCAACGAGCAGTTATATGAGTAATTACTGCTACTTTTTATTATCTTATGTGTAGTAGATGCAGTAAACTTCACATGCGACGTTCGGTTAGTTGAAGACCTTGATTCATTTATAAACAACAAAAATAAGGCACTAATTAAGCGCCCTTTTTATGAGCGCACGTACAAATCCACCTAAGAATGTGTCTGAAAAAGAATACTGCACCACTGGAACTTTTTTTCTGGGCAAGAAGAGTTTTGATTGGTTTACTAGAGTCTTAACAGGTGCAGAATGCTTACTTGATAAGCATAATGTGATAAAGTCTGTTTACACGACACATGTCAAAGTTAGTCCTGTTGGCTTTGGTCACTTGCTATGGTGATGCAGAAGATGTTATTTCTAAGCGAAATCGTGCAGGTAGAGCATGCGTGATCTGCTTGATTTCCCTGGCGACCATAGAAGACTGTTCTAAAGCTAAAGCTTTGCTACGCCAGCCAGCGAGCCATTTCAGCTCGTCGCGCCATATGCCATATGCACTATGCCGTGGCCAGCTTGAGCAGCCGTTGCCTAGCAACGCTGTAGCCACGCTCCAACAGATGGCGCCGCCGTCGACGCCGCTGCCATCGCCGCTCGAAACATAATACAAGGTTATGCACCCTATCTGGCCACAGACATCTATCAAATATGCATCGGGGAAACTGACCCTCCACATAAACATGTGGTGTGGGCACCGGCTCACCAGGGGGTCACAGGGAACGAAGCTGCAGACGCAGCGGCCGGCGTGCTTACGAACCGGGGCGTTCCCAGATCCCACAATGGTCAACCACCTGTTGAGGAGCCCACCCCTATGACTTTTAAAGAAACAGTTACCAAATGCCGTCTAGAACATCTACGCTTCCCGCCCCTGTGCAAGGGTCTCAGAAAATCAGAAGAACGAATTCTAATCCGCATTTTCACTGATAGTTATCTAAATCTTGCTATCCTAAAATTTCTTGTTCCCAGCATAGACGGTACCTGCCCGCTCTGCGATGCAGAGCAAGCTGATACATATCACATGGTATGGGCTTCTCCCTTCAGTCCCAACGCTACCTCAACCACGAACATAATAAACGAGGCGTGGAAAGCTGCCCTGCTCAACTGCACTGACCTTACGACCCAAAATGGCCTGGTCAGCCGGGCTCGACGTGCAGCTAGTGGTCTGCCGGTCTAGGCAACCACCTCCGCCTCTTCTGAACTAAACTACTTGTTTTTTGTAAATAAAGTTTTTCTCGTCAAAGGCGACTTGTCGGTCTTCATTTCTTGGCGAACAAAGCAAAAGAGAACAGGGGATGGAGTACTCACCTATATATATATATATATATATATATATATATATATATATATATATATATAAATATATATATATATATATATAGGCTGGTCCTCCAGCCGAAACGTCGTGAATTAAATCCTGTTATGTTTCTTCAATTTTTGGTGAATTTATATATATATATATATATATATATATATATATATATATATATATATATATATATATATATATATATATATATATATCGAAAGGGGGTTTAATAGCCGTGAAGGAACCAGGCACTGAACGGGCGTCGGTGGTCGGGTTCTAGGCGTCGGCGGTTGTTGTAGAGCCAGCCAGCAGCGCGTGCTCAGCGATAGCACTGCCGCTACCGCGTTGGCACATCGTCGTTACAATTGCCCCCGAGGATGAAAGGAGCCATCCTGGCGACTCAGGGCGTAGTGCAGATCAAGGGGTCGTGGTAAGGCTTCAGACGACTGGTGTGCAGTGTTTCACGGCCACGACGGCGAAGGTCAGAGGAGGGTGTCAGAGGTTCGACGACATAGTTCACAGGGGAAGGTTGAGACAAAACACGGTAAGGTCCGTGATATTTGGCTTGGAATTTGGACGACAAACCAGGAGAGCCAGCAGGGATCCAGAGCCAAACAGGTGAGCCGGTGGGAATGGGTGCGTGGGTTTGACCACCAGAATCTCGGCGCTCTTTTTGTCGATTCTGTTCATCGGACGCGAGAGAACGGGCGAGCTGGCGGCATTCCTCGGCATACTTGGCAATTTCAGAAGCAGTGGCACAGTCGGATGCATCAGGAAGGTATGGAATAATGGTGTCAAGCATACTTGTAGGTTCGCGGCCGTAAATAAGAAAAAACGGAGAATAGCCGGTGGTGGACAGGGAGGCGGTATTATATGCGTAGGTGACGAACAGAAGGACGAGGTCTCTGTTGGAATGGTCGGGACTGATATACATGGTGAGCATGTCACCGAGTGTCCGGTTAAACCGTTCGGTGAGGCGGTTGGTCTGAGGATGGTACGCTGTGCAGGTTCTGTGAACGATGCGGCATTCTGCGAGGAGCGCCTGGACAACCTCTGATAGAAACACGGCCGCGGTCACTCAGATGCTCACAAGGGGCGCCGCGGCGGAGAATGAGCTGGCGGAGTATGAAGAAAGCAACGTCTCGCGCTGTAGCCGCGGGAAGAGCAGCCGTTTCAGCATAGCGCGTGATGTGGTCTATGGCGACTATAACCGAACGGTTACCTGAAGGGGAAGACGGCAGAGGCCCATAAAGGTCGATGCCGACGCGATCGAAGGGACGGGCCGGGCAAGGCAAAGCCTGCGACGGTCCAGAAAGGCGCTGTGGTGGGGACTTGCGGCGTTGGCAGTCAAGGCATGAGTGAATGTACTTTCGTAAAAAGCTGTACATTCCACGGCAGTAGTTCCAGTGCCGAAGTCGAGTGTAGGTTTTCAAAACACCTGCATGAGCAGTCTGGGGGTCGGCATGGAAAGAGGCGCACAGTTCAGCTCGTAGTTGGCGAGGAATGACGAGGAGCAATTTTAAACCATCTGGCATGTAATTACGACGACAGAGGAGTCCATCATGCAGAATGAAGTGGCGGGCTTGTCGGCGAAGGGAGCGAGAGGCGGCCGCCGTAGGGCGCCCAGACAGATGGAGCACGAGAGATGTAATCCAGGGGTCCTTACGCTGTTCCACAAGCATGTTTGGTGGGCGCAACGAGGACAGCACGGAGTCAATGCTGGAGATGGTCGCAGTGTCGGAAGGCAGCGGAGACCGGGAGAGGGCGTCAGCGTCAGAGTGCTTGCGGCCAGAGCGGTAGACGACTCGAATGTCGTACTCCTGAAGGCGCAAAGCCCAGCGGCCAAGGCGACCCGATGGATCCTTCAACGATGACAGCCAGCACAAAGCGTGATGATCGGTGGCTACGTCGAAAGGATGACCGTAGAGGTATGGTCGAAATTTGGTTACCGCCCACAGAAAAGCCAAGCATTCTTTTTCTGTGACGGAGTAATTGATCTCGGCCTTGGACAGCGTGCGGCTCGCATAGGCGAAAACATATTCTTGAAATCCAGGTATGCGCTGGGCGAGCACAGCACCAATGCCCACGCCGCAAGCATCCGTGTGTATCTGTCGGGGCGTTAGGGTCGTAATGGCGAAGGATGGGGGGTGAAGTAAGGAGTCGACGTAAGGTAACGAAAGCTTCATCGCACTCAGAGGACCATGACGACAAAGAGCTCTGGCCTTGAAGCCGTGTCAAGGGCGAAATGATGGTAGCGAAATTTCGTATGAAGCGCCGAAAGTAGGAACAGAGGCCATTTAAACTCCGCAGTTCTTTAAGAGTAGTCGGCTTTGGAAAGTCGGCAGCCGCGCGAAGCTTTGCAGGATCCGGAAGGATTCCCGCTTTGGATACGACATGGCCGAGTATGGTCAGTTGGCGAGCTCCGAAGTGGCATTTCTTCAAATTTAATTGTAGGCCGGCGGCGGTGAGGCAGGTCAACACTTGGCTCAGACGAGTGAGATGTGTGGAGAAGTCGGCCGAGAAAACGACGATGTCGTCGAGGTAGCAAAGACACGCCTTCCAGCGCAAGCCACGTAAGACGTTATCCATCATCCGTTCGAATGTAGCGGGGGCATTGCAAAGACCAAATGGCATGACGTTAAATTCGTATAATCCGTCAGGCGTGACGAAAGCAGTTTTTTCACGATCGCATTCGGCCATGAGGATTTTCCAGTATCCAGAACGCAGATCAAGGGACGAAAAGAATTCCGCACCTTGCAGGCAATCGAGGGCGTCATCGATGCGTGGCAGAGGATAAACGTCTTTCCTAGTTATTGTGTTCAGGCGGCGATAATCCACACAGAATCTTATGGAGCCATCTATCTTTCGAACCAGCATGACCGGGGATGACCAAGGGCTGTGGGACGGCTATATAATCCCGCTCTCGAGCATGTCATTCACTTGTTCGGTGAGGACTCGACGCTCTGTCGCTGACACGCGATATGGGCGCTGTCGCAGAGTTGGATGGGAGCCAGTATCGATGGCATGGTGGACATGGGAAGAACGCCCTAGGGGAGACTGGAACGAGTCAAACGATGACCGAAATTGGTGCAACAGGTGGAACAGCTGGTCACGGTAGGGAGAAGTGAGATCTTGATCGATGGCGCTATACAGGATGTCAGACGACGGTTGGGGTGACAGGGGAACAGCAGTAAGAGAGTCCAGCGATGGAGCAAGAACAGTTTCTCGTTCATCGACGAGTTGCAAGAGTTCAGCCAGTTCGACGCACCCAAGGCATTCACCATCAATCAGGGTCACTGGAGATGATAGACGGTTGCTGACGAGCATGGCTGTCGTTCCGGAGGTCACCGTGAGGACAGCGAAGGGAAATTCAGAGGGAGTAAAGAGTACATGGACGGCAGGTTGGTCGCGTGGTGAGGTGCACGAGGGGGAGACAAGGGCGGAGGAGTTTGCAGAGAGCTCCACATCGTGCAAAAGGTGTACTTTGGCCGGATATTGAGGAGACGGTGCGGCAGGAGAGGCGTTGGGCAGGGCAGAGAAGGAAACTTCGGCGCGGGCGCAATCGACGACGGCGGAGTGCTCAGAAAAAAAGTCCCATCCTAGAATTACGTCATGGGAACAAGAGGAGAGGACCAGGAATTGAATGATGTACAAGACGTCTTGAATAACGACGCGCGCTGTGCATGTTTCGAGCGGCTCGACCTGTTCGACGGTAGCAGTGCGAAGAGAAACTCCCAAAAATAGCGTCATAACTTTCTTCAGTTTTCGACAAAATTGCGCGTCCATAATTGAGACAGCAGCTCCGGTGTCCACGAGAGCACAGGTTGCAACACCTTCGACAAAAAAATCAATAACGATTGTTGGTGAGATCAGAGGCCTCGTAGAGTTCCCAGTGGACGCAGCTCTTGCCTCGGGAACTGCGCTCATTAGTTTTCGCAGCGGAAGAGCTGGCGCGACGGCGCATAGCAGAGATGGAACGGCGACGCGGAGAAGAGGAGCGGCGAGAGGTGGCAGCCCTGCGGTCGCTGGAGAAGGCAGGAGGCGGTGGGTACGCTGGCACGTGGGGTGGCTGTGTGTAACCCCCATACGCAGATGGCGGCGGGACGTCAGCAGGCGAAGAAGGAAGACTGCGGCAGTGGCGGGTGACATGGCCGGCGAAGCCGCAGGCAAAGCAAATGGGCCTGTTCTCGCGAGTACGCCACGGACGACCGTAGGGAGGGACGGCCGGCGCGAAGCGAGGCAACGGTTGTGCTACCGGAGGCCGATACGAGAAAACAGGCGGGGGCGTCGAAGGTAGCGGCGCTTGAGTGGCGGCTTGGAAAGGGCCCAAGGGATGGGATGGTGGTCTGGCCAGGACGGCGGCGTACGTAACAGGGGCAGCCACAGATTGCTGAGGTAAGGGTGGCAGAGCCTCCGCGACCTGGGCTCGGATCGTCTGCTGAAGGGTGGGAGGCAGCGATGGGGGTGGGGGGGGGTCCCGAACTCCAGAGATGAGCGCTAGTTGACGTGCGATCTCTTCTCTGATGAAATGCTGAATATCGTTCCTGAGCTGCTGCCCTCCTGCGGTCACGGCATCAGCGGTCAGGACCTCGGCATGCTGTACGGTGCGACAAGTGAGGACACGCTGCTTACGGAGCTCCTCGTAGCTCTGGCACAAGCTGATGACGGAGGCCACTGTGTTCGGCTGCTTGGCAAAAAGCATTTGGAAGGCATCTTCATCGATACCCTTCATAATATGGTTTATCTTATCAGCCTCGGACATATGACTGTTCACGCGCTTGCAGAGATCCACCCCGTCCTCAATACAGCTAGTGAAATTCTCACCTGGTTGCTGAGCCCGCTCTCGAAAGTGCTGTTCGGCACGGAGTTTGCGCACGCCAGGGCGGCCAAATACCTCAGTAAAGCTGGTCTTGAACGTGGACCATGTGGCGATATCCGCTTCGTGGTTGCGGAAACAGATATTGGCGACATCAGCCAGGTAAAAAATGACGTTGTTAAGCTTCATGACGTCATCCCAGCGGTTGTTCGTGCTGACCTGCTCGTAGGAAGCCAGCCAGTCCTCTACGTCTGAGTCACCGAGCCCACTGAAGACAGCCGGGTCCCGTCGTCGAGGCGTGCCGGAGCCGACAAGCGGTGCAGGAGGCGGCTGGGGAGCCAGGGGGGCGTTATTCGGCATTTCTGATGTTACAGTGCCGCTGCGCAGCTCCAGGACGGGATCAGGAGGAACCTCCACCATTTGAAAAGGGGTTTAATGGCCGTGAAAGAACCAGGCACTGCACGGGCGTCGGTGGTCGGGTTCTAGGCGTCGGCGGTTGTTGTAGAGCTAGCCAGCAGCGCGCGCTCAGCGATAGCACTGCCGCTACCGCATTGGCACATGTTCGTCGTTACAATATATATATATATATATATATATATATATATATATATATATATATATATATATATATATATATATATATTCGACTCAACCCTGATGAAGGACGGCCCACCGTCTGAAACCGTTGGTGAATAAACCTAGATAATCGAACCAGTTGTGACCTTTTCATTGTGCAAGTTTTCACTGGCCCGTTGAGCATCCCTGACTGCTTCCACTATATATATATATATATATATATATATATATATATATATATATATATATATATATATATATATATATATATATATATATATATATGCGCTTCGCCTCAGTGTATTGTTGTCGTCATGGAGAGCGCGGAGGAGACGCAACTATGACAGAATGAAGCGAGGAAGAGAGAACGTGCTCAAGAGACGCCAGAAGAATGCGCCGCACGACTCGAGAAGCGTCGTAACGAATATGCGGCCAGAAGAAGTCGTGCCACGTCCCAGACTGACTCTTCAACTGCGGAAGAGACCCTTTTGAGTTCTCGAGAGGGTTGGAATGAGACGTTGTGTTGACGAAGTGCCGAGGAAACAAACCTTTCGCAATTCAACTATGCTTAACCAGAGCTAAACCACAGCCATTTTTTTTCTCATCATCGTCATCTCCAAAAGAAACGCCGAAACAGAATTAAAGATACAGTTAAACGTAGCTCGCAAGTCCTTTTCGAGGAAATGTAACAGTGGGCGAGTAGAACACGGAGAAGAGGCAAGGAAACGAACACTAAACGCCAGCGCACGCGTGATGTTGTAATCGTTTATTTGACTCTGTCCTTTTCTTATTCGCGCAGACTTAGCTTGACGAAAGTATTTAGGCTTGCCATTACATTATCTGAATTACAATTAGCTAGAAAAATACTAATGGGTTTCGATGGAGGTGAAATGCAAAGGCGCCCGTGTCCTGTGTGCGATGTCAGCGCACGGTAAAGATCCCCAGGTGGTCGAAATTATTCCGGAGCCCTCCACCACGGCACCTCTTCCTTTCTTCTATCAGTCCCTCCTTTATCCCTTCTCTTAGGCCGCCGTGGTTCAGGTTTCCGCCGATATATGAGGCAGATACTGCGCCATTTACCCGCCGTGGTGGCGCAGTGGTTAGGGAGCTCGGCTACTGATCCGGAGTTCCCGCGTTCGAACCCGACCGCGGCTGCTGCGTTTTTATGGAGGAAAAACGCTAAGGCGCCCGTGTGCTGTGCGATGTCAGTGCACGTTAAAGATCCCCAGGTGGTCGAAATTATTCCGGAGCCCTCCACTACGGCACCTTTTCCTTCCTTTCTTCTTTCACTCCCTCCTTTATCCCTTCCCTTACGGTGCCGTTCAGGTATCCAACGATATATGAGACAGATACTGCGCAATTTCCTTTCCCCAAAAAACCAATTATTATTATTATTATTACAGCGCCATTTCCTTTCCCCAAAACCAATTTTCATTTTTATTTACAGGCTGCGCCATCTGGGATACTACGAGACCTACCTCAGCTTCGAGCAGGGATATTGGTTGCCTTGCAGTTCGCCAGATGGGGCAGCCTCGCAAATCGGCTATCCCGCTGGTCTCGATGAAAATTCTGCACGCAGATGACTGCAGTTTTTCACCGATTCCAGGCCATCCAGGCAAATTCTGGTCTTAAATTATTTATCGAAAAATGCAGAATATCATAAGCTACCCTGGGGTCTGTGCTTGAGCAGGAGAATTTTTCACAACCTGGACAGATAAATACAAAACAACCATCAGCACGAAAGCCGGCGTCCGTCGCGCGTCCATTTATTTATTCAAATACCCTAAAGGCCCCAGCGGGAATTACATAGAGGGAACAACAGTAAAAACAAAGGAACAAAAATTTGCGATAAGTACAAAATTCTTTGGCCGGGAACACCACGTTGAAAGGCATCAAACACTCAAAATATAAAGGCATTTGACAACAAACATTCAAGTTTTTTTTGGAAAGCTGTGCTTCAACAGAAATGCAAAGGAAAGGAATGGAAGGATGAAGGTTACAGCTCGAAGTGGCGTTTTAGGGCAGCTACAAACGCTTCGTAATCGTTGGCAGCTGCAATGGTTCCAGGGAGTAGATTGCATTGACGAATGGCGAGGAGGAGAAGCGAATGAAAGAGAGTTAGTTCTCGCAGATATGGGTTCGACTTTGACTTGTTGATCATTGCTGGGAATATCCGATGAGCCGGCTTCATGTGGTACAAAGCAAAGGAAGAATGACTGTGATATAATTTGCAGAAAAATGACAGTATGCAAAGCATTCTCCTTTTTTCGAGAAGAGGTAAATTGAGAGCTCTTTCCATTTCAGTTGCACTCGCTGATCGCGAGTAGTTCTTCGATATGAACAGGGCGGCTTTATTTTGCAGAGACTCGAATTTTGTTACCAGGTATGCTTGATGGGGGTTCCAGATCAAACAGGCGTAATCCAATTTCGAGCGTACTAATGTAGTGTATGCTAATAGCTTTGTGTCTGGATTAGCTAAACGTATGTTACGTCTGAGGAAGCCGAGTGTTTTGGAAACTTTGTTAATAACCGTATCGATATGACTGTTCCATGAGAGGTCTGCTGCTAAATGCAACCCTAGATATTTTATGACGGGTGTCGATTCTACGCGCACACTGTTCAAAGTGTAATGACAAGGTTCGGCGCTAGATAATGTGGTAAATCTAACAACTTTTGTTTTTGAATTTTCATTTGCCATTGTGTGCACCAATCATTAATCTTGTTAAAGTCTGATTGTAGACAAGTAGAGTCGGAAGGATCAGTAACGTGCACTTTAACGTGATCTTTAACGTGCACTGACATCGCACAGTACACAGGCCTCTAGAATTTCGCCTCCATCGAAATTCGACCATCACGGCTGGGATCGAACCCGCGTCTTTCGGGCCAGCAGCCGAGCGCCGTAACCACTCAGCCAACGCGGCGGCTCGTGGAATTTAGGTTATTACTTATGTCATTAATGTAAACTAAGAACGATAGATCCGAGTACAGACCATTGCGGTATTCTAGATTTAACAGGGGAGATGGATGATGAATGCCCATTAGCAAAGACTGTTTGTTATCGACTGGCCAAAAAACTCCTGATCCAAGAAATAACCTTAGATTTTAAGTTAAGATTCTCAAGTTTTTTATCAGACGAATGTTTAGGACTTTATCGAATACTATGGCGAAATCAACAAATACGGCGTCTATTTTAGAGTGAGCGTGAAACGCGTGATGAAGGTCAGTGATCAGTTCAAACAGTTGTGTTTCGCAAGATCGACCGTGTAAGAAGCTGTGCTGATTGGCAAAACAGGAGTTATGCTTCACCACATAACGCATGATGGCAGATGAGAGTATGTGCTCGAGCAATTTGCATCTGATGTTGGTTAACGAAATGGGTCTGGAATTTGATGGTTTAGAAGCATCGCCAGATTTAAAAACGGGAATGACACGCGCAATTTTCCAGTCGTTTGGAACACAGCCCGTATCAATGGATTGCTGAAAAATAGCAGCTAAGATGGGGCATACTGCAGGTTCAGCTATTTTGAGTAGTTTAGGACATATCACATCGATACCGGGGGCGGAGTTAGCGGGTAGACGGTCTATGGCAGAGGACACACCCTCTGGCGTGACAGTTATGTCGGGCATAGTTGAATGCAGCTTTGGAAATCGTAGGTCAGTAGGCAAAGGGCTTTCACCAGTGAACACTGAGCAAAAAAAATTGGTTAAACTCCTCAACTACTTCAGGGGAGGTAGGAGCCTGCCTTCTTTAGCTATTGACACTGAGGAGTTGGAACTGTAATTTGGACTAACAACACGCCAAATCTCTTTAGGATTGTTCTTTAACAGATGTGAAAGGTCATTGTTATAAAACTTGTCCTTCGCGTCTTCAATTTCAGTTTTGCACAGTTGCGCATGTGTGCGGTATTGATTCTAATCGTGTTCAGATCCTGACACTTTATATATCTTTTGACGTTCCTTGTGAACCATGTGCTTTCTGTAGATGTGGTGATGGTGACTTTGGGCACGTACTTATATTTTAGCAATGTTAGTTTGTCGCGAATCAGAGATCAATTTTCATTGGAATCCCGTGAAATAAAATAATGAAAAACATTAGCAGAAAATAATGATAGTTCATTGAGCAGCATATCAACATTTGCCCTGGCATAATCAAAAATAACTTTCTTTGCTCTTTCTGGTTTATCCGTGGCTACTGCGAAATTGCGCTGCTAAATCCTGTGGTCACTGACACCATCGAGCACGTTTACTGAAGTCTTGTCCGGTTGCGTTGTCAACACAAGGTCTAAGAGTGAATCGCCACGTGTAGGTGTGGAAACTATTTGATGCAGATCGAAAATTGATAGTACATCCAGAAAATTTTGGCATTCACGCTTTCTTATGCCGGGAAGGGGGCTGCATGTCTGCCAATCAATATGCGGATAATTGAAGTCACCGGCCAGGAATATTGGCGAGCGTGGTAATTTGTTCTGCACGTGAGTTAGAGATTCATTCAGGTTTTCAGGGAATTCCTCGCGCGAATAAGGTGGGCAATAGCAGACACCAACGGCACAAGTTACAGACGGTGATAGACGCAATGCTACCCATAAAATTTCCAAACACGATCCTGTATCAACAACATAGGCTTGCAGGCTTTTCCTTACGGCGATCAACACCCAACCTCCGCGCGAGGTAATGCGATCTTTTGCAAATAATAAAAAATGGCTGGAGAAGGAAGCAGAAATATCGGGAGATAACCAGGTCTCTGTGCCCAAGACAAGGACTGCTGAGCATGCTTCGACATATGAACACACATTACATTGTTATGGAAAGAGGCTGCGGAAGTTTGACACTAAAATTGCCAATGCTGATTTTATGGGTTTATTTTTTATTCAGTAGTCCTGAGTGGTCGCGTCACGTTCAGGAGGAGTAGTCATTTCACTAGTGCCGCTTTTGGGAAAAGCAGCCACTTTAGAGTCGCGCTTAGGGCGAGCAATCACTGCTTTTGTGACAAAGTTAAATGAATGCAGTGTATTATTGAGAAGGAGCTTATCAAATAAAAGCTTATAACTTTCACCAAGATTTCGAGTATTTCGGACGAAGTCTCTGAGCTGTTTCCTAATAAACTGCATCCTGGGCAAATATCCTCCTCTATCCAATCGGATCCAGATCCGATCCGATCCGGAGTCCAGATCTTGTAGTTTGGATGCATTTTTGAGAATGTTGGTTTTGTCTTTGAAATTTAAGAGCAACACAGTTATTGGGCGGATGCTGTCATGCCTTCGCTCTCCTATTCTGTGGGCACGTTCGATTTCGCCAGCTGAGATTCCCAAGTTTTTGGACACAAACTTTGTCACAAGTTCTTCAGTATCTTTCCATGTTTCCGCTGTTTCCTCTGTAATACGTTTGAAGATCAAGTTATTTCTACGGATTCTGTTATTGAGGTCGTCATCGGCTATGGTAGACTGACGCGTTTGTGTTGTTTCTATGCTTTGAAGCCTGTCTTGGGATTCTTTTATCATCGAGCCCAAGTTGTTGACTTCCTAGGAGACGTCGCTAACTACATCCGAGTTTTCTTTTAGTTTAGATAGACCCCGTTTTATCTCTGTGACGCTCAACTGCACGTCTTTGACCTTTTTGAAACTTTTCACTGGATAATGTCATTTATTTGATAGAAGCGAGAATTTGATCACATTTGTCAGGGTCGGAATCAGTTTCAATGTCACCAGCACAGATCAGCAGGAGCCAAATACAAGAAATGGCTAAGGTCAGACGACCACGTACGCATAATTTTGCAGAAGCTGATCCCGGGCAAAATCATAATGGTGAGAATGATAATGCTTCCTTGCCAAATGGCACAAAACAACCAAATCTAACATAGTATGTGCAAAGATCGACACCCATCACCACAGGATTTACAGCTCAGAAAAACACAGTTGGGATTTGCAGCCAAAAGAAAGGTAGTAGCCTATGCATTTGCGTCACACTGCCCTACAGGTGTGAACAACAGAAGTGGTTAGATGCAAAGATTCGGCCGCAAATACCACTCGGAAGCTGATCGTCTGTCTTTTAATTGCAGATCCAGGAGGGGCGCTGCCACGGGCAGTAATGGCGCTTGCGCTGTAGGCTGTTTATGATGGGTGGTTAACCGATGATCTGGCTGTGATTCAGTGAACGCGTGGCGGCAGATAGCTACCAGGAACGGTCGGTAGTCAGCAGATCCGTGCAGGTTTCGCGTTCGCCGCAATCGTTCCGTCACTACAGGTGTGAAGGACAAAAGTGGTTAAATGATGGCACAAAATTCTCCAGTGACGTCACCATGCTCTCACACGAAGTCAGCAGTATAGACCATAAGATAGTGACGTCGACAGCAAAGATAAAAAAAAAGATAATTTCTTGCCCAACCTGACCTGGTTGGCCCACAACACCACGTTACTTGGCGCATAAAGGTGAACCTAGTGTATGTGTTTCCTTACGACTGTATGCTAATGATTAGGTGTGTCATTAGGCAGGAACGAATCTTTAATGAACCTCGCAACAGGGCTCACGATATGAGAAAATGGTTTCGCATTCAAAGCACGTAAGCAGTCCTAAGTGCCTTCCATTTTTGTCGTTCCCTTCACCTCAGCTCAAATGCCTTCGGTCGCTTGTGCTGACGCCCCGAGAGAGATTCCTAATGGTACGACAACGATCGTCTACCGGCGCCATTGAGAGGGTGGGAACGTGAAGGAGACTTTGTGGTTTAACGTCCAAAAGCGACGAATGTGGACTGTGAGGGACAGCGTACAGCGGAGGGACCCAGATTAATTTAGGCCACCTGGGGTTCTTTAACGTGCGCTTACATCGCGCAGAACACAGGTGTGTTTTAATCTTTCGGCCCTATTGAAAAACGGCCGGCGCGGCCGGGATCGAACCCGAGACCTTGGCATCAGTAGCCCAACGCCAGAGCCACTGAGCCACTGCTACGGGCATAAAGTGTGCGAGCCGTGACGTCATTTCAGCAGACGCCATGCTAGGTGGACTTCTACGGCGGCATCACTGGCAGCTGTCGCGGTTGAAATAAATGTGGAGATACCTTGCCGTGCTAGCGAATTAATGTATTTGCGTCAGTTGGGAGTGTGCTTTGACATATGCCGGTATTAACTACGCGCGAAAAAAACAATTATAAAGTATATAGATACAACTCAAGAACGAAACGAAGAGGCAAATGCCCTTCAAATGAGGCCCTCCAGCAAATGGCATCGAATGATTTTCATGACTTCGTGGTTAATCCGTGGTCACGCTATAGGACGACAGGGGATTGACCACGGATTAACCACGACTTTATGAAAATCGGTCAGCGCCATTGGCTGGAGTAAAGCACTACAGAGGCCTAATACTGCGGCCCGAGCCCGGCCCAGGCCCCCGACTTGAAGTCAGGGCCAGCTATGTTATCACTTTACTGAACTTGGCCGGGTCCACCAAGCTCAGAGTGGGCTCGGGCCCGTTGCCGCAAGAGGTAAACTGCTCACTGCATGGAAGAAGATTCGTATTTTAGACAAGTTATGAAGTAGCCAGCAAATGCGTTCAAATCGCTAAAACACTTGAAGAACTTGGTTTGCTAAATATAAACAGAAGGGGAGATGAGGCGAGTCCGCCCGCACGGCTTTTTGAACAGTGATGTCCAGTGTAAGGACCTCGGGAGTTCCGAGATGTAAATGAAAAGGGTCCAATACACGCGTAAAAACTACGAGTTACTTATAAATTTTTAATCAAACAGTGGTATTTTACGGCGCGCGATGTATAAATATTAAAACGCCCTTGCGGGCACTGCAATACCAATTGTTTTTTTTAATTTTCTTTAATGAACACGGCTTCACGGACAAATTCATGGCCGCTTTTCAGTGGAGGCGAAACGCAAAAACGCCTGTTTAGTTCATAGTATGTGATAAAAGACAGGACGAGGGATAAATCAATATGTTTTTCCTCAGTGACGTTGCTCAAAGACTACAGGTGTGAATTTGGGAACACACATCACGATCTTGGAAAAGACAACTGCCCGTCTTCTGGGCCCGACACTTCAATCCCGGGCAATGCCTGTAGCCCCGACGGATCAGCGCATTTTCCGTCCTGATCCCGTGCTGTTCTCTGGGGTGGAGGGTATCATTGAAGGGAAATTTGCCGCTCCATTTATAAGTCGTAAGCTTTTCTTGGCTGATTAGTGGCGTGTACGCTTGCAGACGGAAGTTTGTGGACGGAAGTTGTCTGCGCGAACTGTCAATCATAAGTTGTATGGTAAATAAACTAAAGTAAAAGTAAAATAAAAAGAAATAGAAATAAAAATACAAAAACAAATTTTAGGTGTAAAAACAGAAATGAGAACAATAAGAAAATAAAAATAAAAAATGAAAATGATTTAACGTCCCAAAGCGACGCAGGCTATAAGAGACGCCGTAGTGAAGGGCTCCGGAAATTTCGACCACCCGGGGTTCTCTAACGTGCACTGACATAGCAGAGTACACGGGCCTCTAGAGTTTCGCCTCCATCAAACTTTGACCGCCGCGGCCGGGATCGAACCCGCGTCATTCGGGTCAGCAGCCGAGCGCCATAACCACCGAGCCACCGCGGCGGCGAAATGAAAAAGAAAATTGGAGGGGAAGCAGAGGGCAGGGAAAGGCTTTCACATTTCCGTCTTCAGCAGACTTAAGTGCAATCCTCTAATTTTTTAGTCGTATCCGACTACAAAGAACTGGATTTTAAAACCTTTATTTCCAACAGTTTGTGGGGCTGTAGGTCCCTCACCTAAGCGATGGCCAGAAGGTTGTGGCTTCTGCCGGGGTCTTCAGCCAGTTGGACGACCTTTGAATCTCCGGATCGGAGCTGAGTAGGAGAGCCTCCAATTGGTCAATCGACTTTATTTTTTCTCTTTTTCCCCCCAGGGGGCAAGAGCGCATTTCCAAAGAATATGGTTGAGATCCGCTTTATCGTGACATAGCTTGCACTCATCCGAATATTGTTCCGGATAATAAAGACTATATACACATAACAGGGTTCGGGAATGTATGAGTCTGGAGACGGCGCAAAGAGGTGGCCTGACTCTTGTCAATGATTTATCAGCAGGGAGGAGAGGGGTACTTCGCTCTGTAGAGCCTGTAAAGTGTGTTGGAACACACACGACGATACCTGTCTGTGAAGCCCTCGGTATGCGCACTGGTTCGGAAAGCCAGTTCGTGAGCTGCTTCATTTCCAGCCAGGGATGCGCGTGCAGGCCAGACTACGTGAATTTTCCGTCGTCCGTTGCGGTCCGCAGGATTTCATGCGTCAGGGGTGAGACCCTCCCTTTGGCAAAGTTCATCAATGCAACTTTGAGGTCACTGACTATCGTTGACGCCCCCGAGCCCGGTATTGCGAGCGCAATGGCGGCTTCTTCCGCAATTTCTGGAATGCCCGACGTGATCAAGGCGCCGCCCCGGAGAAGTGTTTTGGTGCTAGCTACCGCTATCACCATTCTACCCTTCCCGCAATTAGCTGCGTCCACGTTGGTCTCGTCTTCTATCAGATAGTTTTTGAAACGCATGCTCAGGGCTTCAGCCCGTTTCTCTCTGCGACATTTGTGGTAAACAGATGGGTGTTTTTGGGTAGTGGCAGGATCATGAGCCTGTCACGCACGCTCCTAATCATGTCCACACAAAAAAAGGCCAGTGCTGCTTAATAAAAATGGGACAAAATGTGTGTTAATGCTCTGTACGTGCAACGTTCACTGCAGGTCCAAAATAAGCAAAAGCTAAAAAAGCAATATTGTCAGAAGTGAGGCTCAAACCCACGCCGTCTTCCGACGACCAGAGCTTAAACCTGGCGCCTTAGACCGCTCGGCCATTCTGATCACGGCGCGGCTGCTTTTACGAACATATATTCACTCTGTGCAAGTGTATGTGCATACATGTAGCATGTTTGCCAAAAGTAACGAGCAGCCGCGACGGCAGCGGGAGCGGGGGCTCAGCCGAAAGGCGGCGCTGCGGTCGCGGGCGCTGGCGACTGCTCCCCGGCTGCGAGTGTAAACTTTGTGGCGTAAGTCCGCGCTCTAGCCCTCCTTCCTCGGGTGATAAGAAGCACACAGTATGTGTGGCGAAGAATTTCGCACCTTTGGGGTGCACGTGTTACTGCACGAGGGCCCGGGCTTACGTCAGCCGTAAATTTTTAGTTGTATGCGACTACAGAGGAAAGCAAAAAAAAATTGGCGTTGGTTTAGCTCTGGTAAACCCTAGTCGAAAGCGAAAAGCTTCAGCTCCCCGTCTACGGTTTTCGTCCAGCGACTGGCGGTCTCCACGGCAGGCGTCGCATCGAACACACCTAGCGTTAGCCTGAACGGGTCAAAGTTTTATGCACCAGCGTTTTATGCAGAGCCCGCTTCGATGCCCTGCGCTGTGCGCATGCGATTCGAGCATACGCTTTATCACTCTGCTCGGTCAAGGTGTGTGACGTCACAGAGAAAGTAGGCAGCAATCTTGTGATGCCTCCTTCCCTCCTCTCCGCAACGCGATGACGTAGCGCACATCTGCCGCTCTCTACGCCAGGGGTCGCATCGATCACATATAGCATTGCGCTTAACTCATTGAAGTGCACCGGCGTTTTACGCAGAACCCACTTTCATGACCTGCGCATGCGACGCCGGCAGACACTTTCCCGCGCTTAACCGAAGGTCAGGGTCAAAGGTCATAGGTCAAAGTCTAGATAGTTGGTGTATCAGCCGCTGGTGTCGCTGCTGTAGCTGACGTCATGTGTCTAACCTGACTACCACAAGTTATGCTCATGGTTTGACCTCTAGCTACACTCAAGGTCAAACTTGCGGCCACACTGCCCTCTAGCCGCATTCAAGGGCAAACTTGCGGGCCCGCCGACGGCTCGAAAAGCTGGATAGTGAAGCTTTTCGCTTCAAAAGAAACAGTGCAGTGCTGCTTAATAAAGATGTGTGTTAACACTCCGTACCTACAACGCTCACTGTAGGTCCAAGATAAGCAAAAAGAGCTAAAAAGAAATGTCAGAAGTGGGGTTCGAACCCACGCCCTCTTGCGAGGAGAAGAGCTTAAATCTGGCGCCTTAGACCACTCGGCCATTCTGACCACGGTGCGGCTGCTTTTACGAACATATATTCCATCTGTGCAAATGTGTGTGCATACACGTAGCGTCTTTGCCAAAAGTAGCCAAGCAGCCGGGAAGGGAGCGGGCTCTCAGCCGAGCGGCGGCGCTGCGGTCCAGGGCGCTGTGGTGGCTGGCCACTACACCGCGGCTGCGAATGTACTGTCACCTCTCGTTCAGTTTGGCTATGAAAGATCTGCCAGGCCTGCTCTCCGAAATCCCGGGCATCAAACACACATTGTATGCGGATGATATCACTGTCTGGTGACTCGGGGAGTGACGCCGAGATCGAGGAGCGTCTGAATTCAAGCAGCAGTGGACACGGAGGACCGGTACGCCAGGGAGAGAGGCCTCCAGTGTGCGCCGGAATAGTCCGAGTTGCTCATCCTGAAGAACCCGAGGACACCCCTAGCGCAGAACATCACGGTGTATATAGACAACGACCCAGTACAGAAATCCACGGAGATCAAGATCCTAGGGCAGTATATCCCGAGGGGGCGACAGAACGCCACCACTATGAAGAAGCTTACAACATCCACCGAGCAAACCCTCCGGATGATACATCGTATCAGAAATCAGCACCATGGCATGAAGGAAAGGGACACCATCCGCTTTGTGGAAGCTTTCGTGATCTCACGGATAAGGTACGGGACGGCATTCCTTAACCTCCCCAAATCGGAAATTGAAAAGCTGGAGACATTGAACAGGACAGCCTACAGGACGGCACTGGGGCTACCAAACCCCACGCCAACGGCAAAGCTCATGACTCTATGAGTACACAATACCCTCAAAGAGATGTGGGAAGCACAATGGCTCTCACAACTCAGTAGGTTCGCACTCACAAAACCAGTCCGAGATCTGCTCGGAAAGATCCATATTAATCTGCCCTATAAGATAGACCAAAACGAAGAGGTACCACTCGATGTGAGGAGACGCATCAACGTGTTCCCCATTCCGCGGAACATGCAGCCCGCATATAAAATCGAAAAGAGAAAAGCAAGAGGGGAAGCCCCGCAGAAGAAATGGGACGAGTAACCTGATACCCTTTATGTGGACGCCGCAGGACCAAAGAATTGAGTGATCACTGTTGTGGTCCCACGCCTTCAGGATCGATGGTGAACTGCGCCTCGACGAAGATATCCAACCCCACTCACGGAGAGGAAGCAGCTATTGCATTAGCTGTAGCATCTAACCCCAACGCCGTTGTGCTCACTGATTCCCAGAACGCCTGTCGCAACTTCAATAACGGATTAATTCACAGGTCACGGTTGTCATTGCTGATTAAGCATCCACCCAGCCAAGCCTCAGTAATCTGGCTTCCGGTTCACCTGGAACTACCAGCAGGAAACGAAGCCGCTCACAGGCATGTCCGAGCTCTTCTATACCGGACGGCTCCCACTGATCACCATGAAGGGTGCTGCGATCAAATCGCTTGAGCAGTGTATGCTGACAATCTCGCGCCATACAGAACAGCCAGGAAGGAGTACCCAACACCACATAAATCCCTCAATAAGTTAGAAGAGAACACCCTTAGGACACTACAAACCAGCACACACCCAACGCCAGCTAAGTGACACCAGTGGTACCCTACACTTTACTCTCCGCAGCGCCCACACTGTGAAGAGGTAGGTACCACATGGTGTGGGCATGCAAACTTAATCCCATAGGTGACCCCATTGCAAACCCCTCAGAGGAGCAGTGGGAGGCTATTCTGCTCAGCAATGATCCTGACCGTCGGCACTGGCAGGTGGCAGGGCCAGCCCAGCAGCAATAACCACTGCACTACCAGACTATAGGCGCCCCGCCCACATGTTCCACAAATATTCGGTAAATAAAGATGTTTACAATCAATCAGTAACTTCGAGTGTAAATTGTGTGACGTAAGCCCGCGCTTTCGCCCTCCTTGCTGGGATGATAAGAAGCACATAGTATGTGTGGCGCGGAAATTCGCACCCTAGGGGTGCTGTGGCACTGCGCGAGGGCTCAGGCTTACGTCAGCCATAATTTTTTACTTGTATTCAACTACAGAGGAAAGAAAAAAGAAACAGGGCAGTGCTGTTTAAAAAAAATGTTTGTTATTGCTGCGTACATACAATGTTAACTGTAGGTCCAAAATAAAAAGAAACGTTTCCAGAAGTGTGGTTTGAACCCAGGCCCTCTTGCGAGGACCAGAACTTAAATCTGGTGGCGTAGACCGCTCGGCCATGCTGACATTTTTTTCTTCATTGCCGGGCTTCGACAACATACACAAACACAGACAAATTTAAATGATACCAATTTAAGGAGGGAATCTGACACTCAACAGCCGCTGCTGCTGGCTTCGTCATGTTAAATGTCCCTCAGGAGACAAGGGCTAACTCTCGAGAGCCATTCAGGAACTTGATCGGCCGTTTTTTGAATTTCAATGAACCAGTGCACACTCTCACGAAAGGAAATTGGGGCAGGCCTCTCATCCGGTTCGCAGTAGTGTACAGCCATACGCGACCGCCAAATAGCGTGGAGACCCAAAAGCAATATTGTGTCATAAGGTACGCCATCATCGTTTTGTAGAGGCAGATACCGTATTCCATACGTGTCTAGACGCAAGTCTTTCTTGAACGTTCTTTGCAGGGCATCCCAGAAGTAGACTCCTTCCCAACAGTGCAAGAATATATGATCAATTGTCTCTGGTTTCTTGGAAATCAAACAATCTGAGCCCCAAGATGGAAAAATTCCCTTTTTATCTTAAAAAGAATGATTTAGCGGCCTGTTGTGCCTGCATTTTCTCCACCCGCTTCAACACATTACCGCCCTGGCCTCCACTGCACATGGCCCTGTACAATGGTTCAGAAAGAACAACATCACGTAAATCCTGATAGAGTGTTTTCCTTTTTACAGTAGACAGGTACTGCTGTGAAAAACGAGCAGCTAAAAATCTAACGCCAATTACCACTTCTCTGCTGTATCTAAATATCCGACCTTGTATGTTTTCTGTTCCCACAATTCATTCTGGTAACGCACGGCCCAGCCTTACGTGACAGATTGTACGCAAGAAGGGGTCACTCGCGTCACGAAAGAACAAAAACCTGCTGACGATTTGGCGCAAAAGCAGATGGCCCAGGCCTAGGCCTCCATCTTTTACACTTCTAAACAAATT